>VNJV01015689.1:0-14313 GCA_008042635.1 Drosophila nikananu | reverse complement strand
GCTTCTGCGTATTTTGCCCAGGCGGAACTCGACCGCCGGTTCAGGCCATGACGCGCTTCATTGATGAGCACCGGCAGACATATGGTGTCGGGTCAATCTGCAAGATCCTGCCGATTGCACCATCTGTTTATTATGCAACCGTTGCCAGACAGAAAAATCCCTGTGTGCGCAGCCAGAAAGACAAAGAGTTGAGCGACGAAATCCGTAGAGTATGGAACGATAATTTTTGTGTCTATGGAGCGCGTAAGGTCTGGCATCAGCTCAGACGCGAAGGCAGGACTATCGCCCGCTGCACGGTAGAGCGGCTGATGCGCCAGATGGGACTTAAAGGTGTCATTCGTGGCAAGGGGATCAGAACCACACGGCCTGATCCACAACGTCCCTGCCCACAGGATCTGGTGCAGCGCCAGTTTCATGCTCCAGCCCCCAACAGGCTCTGGGTTTCGGATTTTACTTACGTTTCCACCTGGCAGGGCTTTGTGTATGTGGCCTTCATCATTGATGTATTTGCCCGCGTGATTGTGGGGTGGCGTGTCTCATCAACGGCCCATACCGACTTCGTGCTGGATGCCCTTGAGCAGGCTCTGTGCCAGAGGCAGCCCGAGGGCAAAGTGACCCACCATTCCGATAGGGGCTGTCAATATGTGTCCATTCGCTACACGCAAAGACTGGCTGAAGCGGGCCTCGTTGCCTCTGTCGGCAGTGTTGGGGATTCCTATGATAATGCCCTCGCGGAGACCATTAACGGACTTTACAAAACTGAACTCATCTATCGGCAAGGACCATGGAAAAACAGAGACGCTGTTGAACTGGCAACGCTTAAATGGGTCGACTGGTTCAATAATCGCCGCATTCTGTCTTCCATTGGAAACATCCCGCCAGCAGAAGCTGAGGCCCGCTTTTATGCGCAACAGAAATCACATGCTTTAGCCGCTTAAATCAGATAAAAAACGTCTCCACAAAACCCGGGGCAATTCACTTCCGTGCCATCGATCTCGACGAGCTGCCGTGTGTGCCCCCATGGGAACGACAGGGCCGTCTCGACCCATTTCCAGCCCTCGGCGCGGATATCCTCAGCGGCTGTGTGCAGTTTTTCCATGACCAGCTGGTCCAGAATGGCCGGGTCCTGCAGCCAGCCGCCGTCGTCGGCTTCGAACAGGTCGCGCATGATAGCACCACCTGCTGCGATATAGACGTCCAGGCCCACGAAACGGGCGCGCGCGTCCGAGGCCCGGACGGTCTTTTCCGTCAGCATGCGGCGGATGACGTAGGGTTCGCGATTATGGCTCTGGGCCACGATCTCCCAGACCTGTTCCTGCCGAGCGTGGTCGTCGTTGATGGAAAAGGCCATCAGCTGTTCCAGCCGCATCCCATCCTGCTCGTATATCTCAAGCAGCTTATCGGACACGGTCATCAGTCGCAGGCGCTGTTTGACTACGGTGGGTGCGACAAAGAACGCGGCGGCGATTTCTTCCTCGGACATGCCTTTTTCCAGCATGTCTCGGAAGGCGCGAAACTGGTCCAGCGGATGCAGGGCCAGCCGCTGGACGTTCTCGGCCAGAGAGTCATCCTCGGCAAGAATGGCCGACCCGGCCTCGCGTACGACGCAGGGCACCGGGGCGGTCTTCGCCAGTTTCTTCTGCTTCACCAGCAGTTCAAGGGCACGGAAGCGCCGTCCGCCTGCCGGCACTTCGTATGTGCCGATCTCGGCCCCTTCGCCATCAAGCACGGGGCGGACATTCAGGCTCTGCAGCAGCCCGCGACGCTCGATGTCACGGGCGAGTTCCTCAATTGACAGGCCGGACTTCACCCGCCGGACATTGGACTGGGACAGCACCAGCCGGTTGAACGGGATATCGCGGGATGAACTCAGGCTGATTTTGGGAATAGCGGTCGCCATGGCGAAAAACTCCATGACGGGCGGACAGGAGACTTTCCCCTACCCTCTCAACCCGTCACGAAAATCCGAGCAGCCCTCTGACACTGATGGCTACATCCAACCGACCCGCTCCCTATTCCCGGCAGGAAAATGTCGACAACGTGAGGATAACGGAAGGTCTGGTTTCTAAAAATAGTGGAAAAAGCTTATTTATTAACTGAGATTGCGGTAGTGTCTTGCTAAAAATATGATCCCTTATTTATTTGCAATACGATGATTCTGCTTAATATTATGAACATTTCGGAATAGGTATCCAATTTGACAGTTTGAATGATATACTTTATCGTTTTGATAAAAAATATTTCGATTAAATGCCAGAAAAAGACGCATACTTTAAATTAAAGTAAATTTTTATAAGACGTATTATATTGATTACTACTTTAGCAGATGGAGGGATCGAAGAACTGCTGATTGATTTTGCTTTTGCCTGATTTTTGTTTTTTGGTGTGCTGATTGACGGTTCTTGGGATGGCGTTTGCTCTGCGATTTGAGCAGAATGAGGATTTCATGTTCTGACTTGCCAGGCGACGGCGCTGATCCGTTCCAGGAAGATGAAGCGGCGCATGTTGTAAACGATATTGGCCAACCCGATCGTCATGGTGGCCCGGGTGATGCCGACTGTTCGCACGAACAACCCCGTCTGTTATTTCTGATCCGCAAAGACATGCTCAACGCGGGATCGGATCACCGACTTAGCGGCATTGAAGCGCTGGATATGGCGGGGCATAGGCTTGAGATGTGGCTTTTTTCTGTGAACCTTTGAGATGAAACCCTCTTTGTCCATGAAGTCCTCATTCGCTTTCGAGCGATAGGCGGTGTCAGCCCAGACCGTTGAAGCCGTATTGGTTTTATCCAACAGCCCCTCTCTCAATCGCGCACCATCACCGGCGGCCGCATCCGTCGTCTTCCATTTCCGGATGAACCGGAACTTCCGGTCGATGGAAATATGGGATTTGTAGCCAAAAAAAGGGATGGCGAGATCGCTGGACGGCATGGTTCCGTCGTCCTGAGGCTTTGCTTTCGTGAACTTCAGTGTCCAGCGTGCATGACGGTCCTTGTGGGACAGTTTGGACGGCTTGTCCTGCCAGTCCTGCGGGATCAGTCCCTCTCGAATATCCGCTTTCTCGGCGTTCGTGTTGCGCTGCTTTGGAGCAGCCACCAGTGTGGCATCCAGGATCTGGCCTGACATCGGCAGATAACCGGCATTCCGCAGGGTCGCGTCAAAGCAATTGAACAGACCATCAATCGCACCAGCCTGGGTCAGGTGCTTTTGGCACAGCCAGACCGTTTTGGCATCCGGCACGCGGTCCGACACCCCCAATCCCAGAAAGCGCATGAACGACAGGCGGTCGTTGATGAGATACTCTGTCCGTTCATCAGACAGATTGTTCAGCGTCTGGATCACCAGGATCTTAAACATCAGCACCGGATCAAACGGCGGACGACCGCCTTTGCTTCCGTCTGAATACGCCAGAGCCTTTTCCAGATCAGGGCGAAACACTTCAAAATCCATAGTCCGGGAAAACGCTTCGAGATGATCACCGAGCCCGCTCAATCGAGCAAGCCTCTCTTCAACATCAAAGAAACCAGACTGCTTCATCTTCCACCATCCCCAATCAACGCCGAAGAAATGGAATCACACAGAATAGGTCAGAGCCAAGGGGTTTTTCGAACCCTCCACGTTCCGTGTCGAGCATGTCTTTGCTGATCAGAAAGCATAGACAGGGCTGTTTGTCCTTACAGTAGGCATTGCCCGAGCAACCATGAGGATTGGACAGGCCAACATCGTCTACAATATGCGCCGCTTTCTGTTCCTAGAGCGGATCAGTACCTCCGCGTAGCCATCCAGAGCACGGAACTGCCCGCCCTGTCTCCAACACAGAGCGAAACTCCTCACACAGCAACCGGATCAGTATCCGTCGATGCCGAAAATCAGAGATTAAGAACTTCAATAATGGTTCTTCGAACCCATCAGGGGGCATACCAGGCGCCAAGAGAAAATGCGGCCTGATCAAATCCGTCTGGTGTTCAGAAAATAAAAAACGTCACTCAGAAGCCACTATCCATTGGTAAGCCTATGAGACACAACAGAATATTCAGTTCACGAATTAATAGGTCCTAATCCTAGTTCACAAAAACTTCTTTTCAATTCCTCGATAAAAATTTGTTCAGCAGAAGATTTCTGAGCCTTATTGTTCCAGAGCATAACAATATTGGCATCGACTATCCCCTCGTTGGGTGGCAATTTCCACAAGTTTCCACTATCAACATCAGATTGTGCAATATGATCAGGCAAACAGCCAATTCCGATCCCCGCGTTTATTAAACGTTTAATCTCATAAACATTCGGGGAGGAAGCCACAATGCGCCCCGTGAAGCCACGAGAATCTCGAAAAAAAGCTATAGAAGAAAGAGGAAATCCTATTTGGTCGGCAGTGAACGCTACAAAGTCTTCTCTAAGAATATCTTCAATTACTAAATCCGTTCTCCCGAACAAGCGGTGCCTGCTCGAACAATAAAAAGCATATCTTTGCGGCAATAAAATCTTATAGTCTATATTTTTGTACCCTGATTTAATAAGACCAATACCTAATGAGGAACGTTTTTGTATTGTTGCCATTATTACTTCTGATGCAGAACATATCTCAATATCAAGACTAACATTAGGATACTTTCTATGGAAATCCCCCAAAAATGTGTCATAGTCATGACTTCTAAAACCACTGATCATAGAGATTTTTACCCGACCAGTCACGCTTATCACATTATTCTCAGTTGCCTCTTCTATTTTTCGAACTTCTTCATAAATAGACATCGATATATTGTATATTTTTTCGCCGACACTGGTAAGGGAAAGATTATTTCCATTGCGGACCATTAATTTGCAGCCGATCTGTTCTTCAAATCTCCTGAGAGATTGACTAACCGCTGACTGCGTAACACACAATCGTGTAGCTGCTTTAGTGATACTTTCTTCATGCACAATGACAGAAAATACTCTGAAAAGATTCCAATCAAGACGCTCATAGAGAGGCCGACGGGTAGTCGAGCTAGAGATTTCTTCCCTTTTCATTATCGCACGCATTATCCAAATTCATTGTTAGAGATTTTAGCCAATGTAGAAGCATAGAATATTTATAGAGGTTAAGTTTTTTTAATTCTTTGGGTGACTACAACTTTTTCCCGATGAATTAGAGGCGCTAATAACCTGATATTATAAGAAGACATTTTATATCTTTATCGAAATGGGACTAGACTATCCGAAATGGAAAAAGCTTTCTTTAAAGCTGTCGGACGATTCATCAGTTTGTGCGTGGAAAAAGTTGTAAAGCGATGACACAGAAACATTACACTAAAGAAGAATGGTCTGCCCGGTGTGAACTGGCAGCACTTTACCGCCTGATCGCCTATTATCGTATGACTGATTTAATTGATACCCATATCTCTCTTAGGATACCAGGAGATAGTGAGCATTTTTTGATTAATCGATACGGTATTGCTTTTGACCGCATGAGAGCTAGCGATCTCGTCCGTATCGACAAGTCAGGTAACGTGCAAGACCTTAATTTTACAGATCTTGCCGTTAATGCCGCAGGCTTCGTTATTCATTCAGCCGTTCATCAGGCACGTGAAGACATGGCTTGTGTCATCCATACCCACACAGCCGCCGGGGTAGCCGTATCTGCCCAAAAGGAAGGCCTGTTGCCAATCAGCCAGCATGCCCTGAAATATTATAACCGCATTGCCTACCACACCTATGAAGGTATTGCCTTATCCCCTGATGAACGGGAACGGCTTGTTACAGACCTTGGAACAAATCGTGCCATGATTTTACGGAACCATGGTCTTCTCACCGGCGGCCCAACTGTTAAACATGCCTTTCACGAAATCTACATGTTGGAGCGCGCCTGCCAGATTCAGGTGCAGGCCATGTCTGGGGGCTCAGAATTAAATATTCCCTCTGAAGAGGTATGCCTGCGTACCGCAGCCCAATTCCAGCGTGATGACAGTGAACATATCATCACTATAGCTTGGGATGCTGCCTTGAGTCTGATTGAAGATCAGGCCAGTTCATACGCGTCCTGACAAAGGCATTCTCTTTATACGTGGATAGATTCCTCTTGTTACAACATTTTTCACGTAATTATCGGCCTTAATGTTCCCAGATTAATGTGAGTTGCCTGTGAAACAAAGTCCCCTTCTGGCTATTGAGTCAGGTGGTATTGAAAATTACGATTTGTGGAAAAAAATATTTTCCGAAATCGCCCCTAACATTCAAACCACCTGGTGGGAGGCTAGTGAGAATTCCGTTAATCAACCGGACTACTTGCTCGTCTCAAGGCCTCCTATTGGAAAAGTAGCGAAGTTTCAGAACGTAAAGGCAATTATCTGCACTGGCGCTGGGGTTGATCACCTTGTGTTAGATCCTAAATGGCCACGAGATGTCCCTCTTGTCCGCATGGGAGGGCAACGGACAGCTCTGTTGATGGCTGAATACGTTTTATGGGCGTGTCTCACTCTTTATAGAGGAGCACGGACATGGGCCAGGCAGCAAGAGCAACGTATCTTTGAACGAGAAATTATCACCTGTGTGGCCTCGGAAGTCCCGGTCGGCATTATGGGCTTTGGCAATCTTGGTCGCACGGTCGCAAGAACTCTGCTGGCTAATAATTTTCCAGTTCTTGGTTGGTCGCGACATGGAGCACCAATGGATGGCGTTCAGGTTTTTTCCGGTGACCCACAGCTTGACGACTTTCTTGGCAGGACACGTATCCTGATCAATCTACTTCCAAATACTCACGAAACTACTAACAAGCTTAACAGCAAAGTTCTATCGGCTCTTCCTCTGGGAGCCGGCGTTGTAAACGTTGGCCGCGGAAACCAGCTTGTAGAAGACGATCTTCTAACCCTGCTGAACACGGGACATCTGGCAGGCGCTGTTCTGGATGTTTTCCGCCATGAACCACTGCCTGAAAGCTCTCCGTTATGGGGCCATCCCAAAATTACGATAACACCACATGCGGCATCAGAGGCCTCTCGTCATGATCATGCACGCTACATTGCCGATGTTATCAAGATATTTGAAGATGGTGGGAAACCGGATCTTCTGTATGACTGGGACAGAGGCTACTGACTGGCAACTTCTTCAGGCTCTACTCCTTAAAACATACCCGCAATCTTCCCTACTATCATTTATGGAAGCATCATGCCCGAAAATACCGTGACAAATGCCGATCAAAGCCGAAACATCCATATTGATGCAGACGCGCTGCTTCGTGATCTGGCAGACACTTCAAAGTATGGCGGTACGCTAAAAGGTGGCATTTGCCGCCTGGCCCTTACCGAGCCAGATAAGCAGGTCAGGGACTGGTTAAGCACGGAAGGCCAAAAACTTCTCTGCACAATCACAATTGACAGTATGGGAAACCAATTTCTTCGCTATCCTGGAACTGATGAATCCCTCCCCCCACTCGTCATGGGTAGTCATCTTGATACCCAACCGACGGGCGGCAAATACGATGGTATTTATGGGGTACTGGCCGGGCTTTCAGTTATCAGAGCCGTGAACACGGCCGGATATAAACCTCGTCATCCAATTGAGTTGGTTAACTGGACAAATGAGGAAGGAGCACGATTTTCACCAGCCATGATTTCTTCAGGGGTATTTTCTGGAGTTTTTACAGAAGAAAATGCACACAGCATTCGTGACAGAAACAACATAAGTATGAAAGATGCATTAAAAGAGATAGATTATTTAGGGGCAGAACCGTGCGGTCGACATCCGGTTCGGGCCTATTTCGAATTGCATATTGAACAAGGCCCTGTTTTGGAAGATGAAAAAAAAACCATCGGCGTCGTAACAGGCGTACAGGGTATGCGGCGTTTTACAATCTCGATTAATGGTCAGTCAGCCCATGCCGGAACAACGCCGATGTCTCTACGACATGATGCCATGTTAGCCGCCGCCCATCTGACCATTCTAGCGACAAATATTGCTAAAAAATATGGCGAGGATGCGAAAGCAACTGTAGGAGAGATCACCGCCCTACCTGGTAGTAGTAACGTGGTCTGTGGTGATGTTACAATGACTCTAGACCTTCGTCATCCTAATGATAAAATTGTCTCACATATGGAAAAGGAATTTTATGAACAATCTTCTTCTGTTTGCGCGATGACTAAGACGAAAATGAATATTGAGAGAACATGGAACTCACCTTCTGTACAGTTTGACAAAGAGTGCGTTTCACTCGTTCGCACCTGTGCTGAAGATTTGAAACTAGCGCATCAGGACATTATCTCAGGTGCAGGACATGATGCTGCCTACCTCGCTCGTATATGCCCAACTGCCATGATCTTTATTCCATGCCGTGATGGCTTAAGCCACAATGAAGCCGAACATGCAGAACCAAAAGATATTGTAGCAGGTGCGAACCTGTTATTAGAGGCAATTTTAAAAGCTGATACTTGTTTTGATTTAGACTAAAGAATGACAACGGTATAATCCTGATCTTGCAAATAGGATTATACCTTTTGTCCTTCCTGATCTTATCAGTAATTTTTTACTTGAGGCAATATAGTCAATACAAGTATGACGGCAATGCAAAGTTCAGTAGCGATAAGTCCGAATGCGCCGCTACTGCCTCCATAATTATAGATCCAGCCGATAAGTATAGGAGCAAGGATTGCTCCAGTTCTTCCTAAACTTGCGGTCATGCCAGTTCCCATGGCGCGGAACCGTGCAGGATAAACAAATGGAATAAAGGCATATGCAGACGCCATAACTCCATTTACAAACAAAGCTAGTAATATAGAAGAATATTTTATCATATTAACTGACGGGTTAATGCTCAGAGCCAAAGCGGTAAGCACCGAACAAACGAGAAAAAATGCCGCTACCCTTAGAGCACCTAAGCGGTCGATCAGCCATGCGGCCCCAAAATATCCCGGTATTTGTGCTGCGAAAGGGAGAATTGAGGCGTATATTCCACTACTAACGGACTCACCGCTCATTACAAGAAGCTGTGGTAACCATGTGAAAAATGCATAATAACCAAACATAAGGAAAAATGACAGACCGCTTGTGGCTAACATTGCTGAATGTTGAGTCCGGAAAAACTCTCCCCAGTGCGGAAGAGAAAGCTGCTTAGTGTCCGAAATAATTTCAGTTGAGTTAATTGTCTTTCTATAGATCCGTGAAAGAACCTGTGCCGCCTCAGGCAGACGACCACGACTGGCCAGCCATACTGGCGATTCTTCCAAAACAGCTTTCCAGAAAGGAATAAGAAGGAGTGGAAGCCCACAAATACCAAAAAAAATACGCCAACCTGATGGGCTAACAGGTACAGTCAAATAACCAACAATGGCCGCAGCAACAAAACCTAATGAAATGAATCCGCTCATTCCTCCCGCAAATCGACCACGATATTTTTGCGGAACAAATTCCGTGAGGAATGGTGCTATAATAACGCTTTCCGTACCGATACCCAATCCTCCAAAGCATCTTGCAGCAAGCATCTGATAGAAAGACCCTGATAGGGCACAAAAAAAAGCTGAGAGACAATACAGTATTAAACCGACTATCATAATATTTTTACGGCCATATCGATCAGCAAACGTACCGGCCGAGAGTGCACCAATAATATAGCCGACAAATGTGGCGCTTCCAATTGCTCCAAGTTGCACATTAGATAAATGCCATTGAGTCTTAAGTACCGGCAATATGAAGGAAATTGACGCAACATCCATTGCATCAAAAAAATACCCCGAACCACCTATGAAAAAAATTCTGTAATGAAATATATTCAATTTGCATTGATCAATAAATGCACTGACAGTCTTGCTATCAGTCATTAGCAATCGCCTTTTTTCTGGCCATTCAGAACCATTTCATTAACGTTTTGCAAGTTGCCAATCATCAATTCTCCAGCTCTCAGCCGCCTTTCCGTTTCAAGACCACGTTGTTGAAACTCGAAGGCCTTTTTACCTTCATCTTCGGCCTCATCAGCTGGAATAACTAGAACACCACTTTCGTCCGCAAGAATTAAATCACCAGGAACGACAACTGCACCTCCTATATTAACTGGCACATTCATCCGGCCACCGAGATCGTAAATTCTGGTAGTAATCGGCGAAACACCCCGGGCCCACATTGGTAATTCTAATTTATTAATTTCAGAAATATCGGTCACAGGTCCGTCAACAACCGCCCCAGCGATACCTCTTGCCATAGCCGCAGAGGAAACGCCGCCGCCCCAACAGGCATGTCTATCGTCGCCTAATCGGTCCACCACCAGAAAGTCGCCAGGCCGTAATTGGTCGATTGCATGATGAAGCAACGTAGAATCTGCACCTGGAATGGCGACTGTTACGGCTGTACCGACAGCGCGTACACCTGTTTGCATGGCCCTGATGCCTCTGTGGCAAAATCCGAACAGACGCCAATGACCGATAGTGGCTGTTTCTATGGAGTGAAATAACTCGACAACGTCCTTAGATACTTGGGTCGGCATAGTATTTAAAATATATTTACCGGTCATTGCATGCTCCTGATGCTATTGTAAAAGAATTAAGATAAATATAGCCTTGTAGAAAAATGAGGTCACAGATCAATTCGGAAGCGTCCACCCACCATACGCGGCGTACCAGGCGTGCCGTAATAAGCATTGAGACCAAGTTCACGAGTTAGATCGTAATGCCTGTCTAACAAGTTTGTTGAATAAACCGTCAGAGACCACTTATTGTTACTTGGCGCCCAGGTTAAGCCAGCATCCATCAGGAAATAAGGAGCCATGCGGTAAATCGGATTTCCTGGCATATCAAGCTGTGATCCACGATAACTCCATGCCATATAAGGCGTTAATACCCATCCGCCTACAATATGCGCTTTGTAATTGGCGTTACCATTTAAAGTTAGTTTCGGTATACCGCTATCAACCCCGGAATAGTTATCGTAGAATGGCTTGAACTCTCCGGTCTTCTGATAATAGGCTGTAACAGCAGATGAATTCACCATATTGAGGTCTTTATAGACCCCGCGTTCATAGCCAATGTGCTGTTCAATATAGAAGTTCCGCAGAGGGTTAATGTCAATTTCTGTTTCAACACCCCAAATCTGAGATTTAGGAATATTTATATACTGACCAACCGTGCCATAATTAGGTATGACCTGCAGCCCCATAATTTGCTGTCCATGATAATCATACCAGAATGCATCAGTATTAAAGCGAAGCTTATGGTTAAAGAAATCTGTTTTAAAACCAACTTCATAAGCTAAAAGTGATTCTGGTTTCGTTGGAACAAGCTGTGCTGCAACAACAGTATTGTTTGCTGTAAAACCACCCGGCTTAAAGCCTTTACGAATGTTGGCATACAATAGCACGTTAGGAAGCACCTGATATTCAATCCCCCCCATGCCAGCGAACTGATTTGTAAGTGCTCCGAAATTTGGATAATGATTATCCCAATCCACAGGATAAGATGCTGTTCTGTAGCGTTTCGTTTCCATATTGAGCAAACGTCTGTCATCAGATTCATGAGACAAACCTGCGATCAAATGTAATTTACTGGTGACGGCAAATCGCACACGCCCGTACTGGCTGAATGCCTGCTGGTTCTGCCGATAGCTCGTCCTGATCATAAACGGACGTGTTCCAGATTCGGAGTAATCATTGAAAAACGATGACTTCAACTGCGTGCGATTGTAATACATGCCAACAGCCCATTGTAGGCGACTGTTCGGCCGCTCTGAATGAAGTCGCAGTTCCTGTGAAAACAGGTTGCCATTCGTATTGACATCATCGTCATAAATTGCACGTGGTGTAGCGTCGAGATCCATAAGATTGTGGATATACATCTGCTGGAATGCACTTGTGCTGGTCAGTTTAGCAAAGCCCAAATCCCGTGTTGCTGCTACAGTCGCACCCCAGAAGGTGTTATTATAGAAGGGTTTATTGGCCCCCTCATTTCCGGTTAATTTCAGAAACTCCGGCCGGAATCCCCATCCGGTTTTAAGATTATTCTGGTAACTGGGAATCCCATGCCCACTGTCCTGAACATTGAAAGCCCCCATGGCTTCAGAATTATCCTGAGCCCATATCCCTGTGATTTTTACGTCCGTCTTGTCATCAGGTTGCCATGCAAGCTTTGCTCTGATCGCGCCTTTATTAGCGTTCCCAAGATCCTCTCCATTATAAAGGCTCTTCTGAAACCCTCCACCATGCTGGGTGTAGCCAGCTATACGATATTGCAGTTTATCTGTAATCGATCCTGAAACATAAAGATTTGTAATGCTGCGAGCATACGTAGCAAGATCTTGCGAAACTCCATAATGGAAATCTTTCGTTGGATCAGCCGTTTTGATATTCAATTCACCAGCAGTCACTGTCTGACCATGTGAGAAGCCGACCGGTCCAGTCTGGACATCAACCCCGGCAAGATCGAACAAAGCAGCTCCAGCCATATATCCAATAGGCAAAGCCACATCATCGACATATGTCATAACAGAGGGCGTATTATTAAAGGTAAAATCGCGAAAGCCAATCCCCCGCAAAGTGAAATTTACACCCGATGAACCGCCTTGAGGTTGAACCGTAAGATTGGGGGCGAGATTCATGAGGCCCTTGACGTCTACGACTTGATGCTGTGCAAGAGTTTCTTTTGAAATATAGGTAATTGAAACACCTTCATGCTGTTCCCGTCCTCGCCCGAACGCGGCACGATGCCGTGTGACGGTCACATTTTCTTCCTCAACTGACTTCATACTCTGATGTCTATGCCGAGAAACTGCTTCACCTTTCTTTAGAGGACTTGACGGCAAAAAGTTGCCTGCCCCGGACGAAGCATGTTTGCCTGCCTTCATTACTGACCCCGCCGCGGCATGAGCGTTTGTCAGGAAAGAAAATGAAGACACCGAAAAGACAGATAGAAGCAAAATATTTCGTGTGTTAATTCTGATCATAAGTCTTCTCTTGCCAATAGCACAGCAATGTTCCTCAGACAGAGTTATCAGCCTCACTCTCTCCGTGAAAATTGGGCCACAAAGATGTTGTTGCGTTTCCGTTATAAGACTTACACGAGTCTCAAACTTAGAGCGCCCTAATATTCCTGATATGTGCACAGTAGATTGACTTATGACCGGGTTTTCTTCTGTCATATACCGCATAATAATATAAATATTGTATTTAAACATACATATATTAAAATGCATGCGTTAAAGAATTTGAATTAATACAAGCGTAAAAATTATTTGTTTTTGAAATTTATTTTCAGAATATAATTTATTTTTTTCCTGAGATTAAGAAACCTAGGTCTTATTCGATTGATTAAGACCTACAACCCCAAGAATAGATATCAGAGCAAGGGTAGAAAAAAATAATGCTAAAGGAAACCAATTTCCGGCGTAATGAGACGCGATCAGCGTGCCAATAAGGGGCGTAAAGCCAGATACCAAAGCAGCACTGCTTTGATACGCTATGGAAATAGCTGTGTAACGACTAGAAACAGGAAAGGCGTGAACAATGTATCCTGCTATAACAGCGTAAAAAGCAGAAAGTGTTACGATAGCAAGCGTTATAGTACAGGAAATCAGCACAAGATTATGAGATTGCAGAGAGAAAAAAACAGGATAAGGCATCAGGATACATAAGGCAGCACTCGAAAGCAAGAAGGGTACCTCTCCTGTTTTTTCTGCAAGAAAAGCCGCCAAAGGTTGTGTAAGCAGCTGAAAGCATGTTGCAATAAACAACGTATTCAGAATTACATTGCTGGGTAAATGCACATACTGGGTTGCATACCCCAGCAAGAATGTATTCATGAAGAAAAAACCGGCAGATCCTATAACCACGGCGGCCCCGGCATAAAAAACACTCGGCCAATGACCATTCAGTTTTTTCAAGGGATGCTCGAAGGCCGCCTGCCCCGCTGACAGTGCAGCGAGAAAATCAGGAGTTTCGGTAAGTTTACGCCGCAAAAGGAAACAGGTTAGAGCCAATACGCCCCCTAGCAAAAAGGGCACCCTCCAGGCCCATGCAAAAAAAGTCGCTTCGCCAAAGCTGTTTGCTAACCGAAATGCTGATAGAGCCATAAGCATACCAGCAGGGCTCCCTAATTGAGCAAATGATGCAGCAAAAGTCTTCCATCCTGAAGCTGCATGCTCGCTTGCCATAAGAACACCTCCCCCCCATTCACCTCCAACCGATATACCTTGCAGGATACGCAGAAGCACCAACGCTATAGGGGCACCTATTCCGATTGTTGTGTAACTGGGTAAGAGACCGATCCCCATGGTGGCAAACCCCATCAGAACGACCGTTATGGTTAGGACTTTCTTGCGTCCCCACATATCTCCAAGAGTACCAAAAACCACTCCAGCTAAA
>VNJV01015688.1:0-14275 GCA_008042635.1 Drosophila nikananu | reverse complement strand
GGTTTTTAATGGAGAACTTTTCTGCATTTAAGTCTCGATTTCTAATTTTTGGCCAATTTTTATCATATTTTTGACAATTTTGACGATGTAACCTCTTTCATTTCTTGGAAAAATAATGGGCTCAAAAATCGAGAACTTTTCAGTGGTTTTTTGATCGTAACTTGGCTTAAACTCAACCGATTTCAGTCTGGTTTGGCTTTTTCTTCTTGGTTTTTAATGGAGAACTTTTCTGCATTTAAGTCTCGATTTCTAATTTTTGGCCAATTTTTATCATATTTTTGACAATTTTGACGATGTAACCTCTTTCATTTCTTGGAAAAATAATGGGCTCAAAAATCGAGAACTTTTCAGTGGTTTTTTGATCGTAACTTGGCTTAAACCCAACCGATTTCAGTCTGGTTTGGCTTTTTCTTCTTGGTTTTTAATGGAGAACTTTTCTGCATTTAAGTCTCGATTTCTAATTTTTGGCCAATTTTTATCATATTTTTGACAATTTTGACGATGTAACCCCTTTCATTTCTTGGAAAAATAATGGGCTCAAAAATCGAGAACTTTTCAGTGGTTTTTTGATCGTAACTTGGCTTAAACTCAACCGATTTCAGTCTGGTTTGGCTTTTTCTTGATTTTTAATGGAGAACTTTTCTGCATTTTTTTGTAAATTTTTGACAATTTTCACGATGCGGTCGTCAGCTGAATAACAAATATCTCAAAATATCAAATAAAAATATCCCAATTTCGATATTTGGGCAAACAAAAAGACACAGAAAAAATATCGATATATGGATATATTATCAACAGGAATTCACCATGAAAAGCAGGCTCATTAGTTCTTTTCACCACGAATTTAACATGAGTGTGTCTGAGAATTATTAGAGATGATAGGAATATCTCACTCGTGACGTACAATTAAAAATAGACAAATTTGACGGGAAAAAAGCTGAAATGACATCACTGAACAACATCGATATCATCGACAAACATCGGAAAATATCGCCAAGAAAAACCTTGATGTCGAAAACATCGATGTTTTCAGCATCACTATTCGACATTCGTTCCTCGCGCCTCATTCGTCGACACTAGTGATGCAGATTCGACCGAAAACATCGATGTTGATGGTCGTCGCTGTTGGCAAAATATAACATCGATGCATTGCTTAACCTTGGGATTAGAAATACATCGAAAAAACATCAGAAAACATCGCGGAGAAAAACCTCGATTAATCCACCATGCACGGGAGAGGACGAATCGGTACATTTTACCACCCCATTGGTTTACCACCATGCACGGGAATGGACGAATAGGTAAAATTACCGGTACCGCTTCGTCCATTCCCGTGCACGGTGGATTAATAGGGGTGACCTAGCTGCATGGTGTTAAAAAATGGGGTGGGGTTGTCACAATCAAGGCTTAGTGATGCAACATCGAACATCAAACATCGATGAATCGCCTAATCAAATGGCACAACTATCGGACCCTTGGCTTGTGCCGCTTTGGCACACCTATCGAATCAAATGGCACAACTATCGGACCCTTGGCCTTGTGCCGCTTTGGCACACCTATCGAATCAAATGGCACAACTATCGGACCCTTGGCCTTGTGCCGCTTTGGCACACCTATCGAATCAAATGGCACAACTATCGGACCTGGTGCCGCTTTTTTTTGCTTTTTTGTGGGCTCTTCTTTTTCTAATAGATTTCGAAAAACATCGAAAAATATCGCCAAGAAAAACCTTGATTACCCCACCATGCACGGGAATGGACGAACCGGTAATTTTACCGATTCGTCCATTCCCGTGCATGGTGGTAAACAAATGGGGTGGTACAATTTACCGATTCGTCCTCTCCCGTGCATGGTGGAGTAATCGAGGTATTTTGCCAACAGCGACGACCATCAACGATGTTTTCGGCATTCGTCGCCTCATTCGTTTTCGACATCGGGACAGCGGAACAACGGGACAGCGGAACAACGGGACAGCCGAGCGCACGAACGAAGTCGTTGGAAAGACGCCGCGTGTGATAGAAAATCGAAGCAAAAGAGCCGGAGAGCCAAAGTAATTGCAGCTGAGGTGCACGCCCCCACGCCCCGCGGCCGTGTGATAACAAAGATAATGCAATAAAAGCTGCGAGAGAGCCAGAAACGTGACCCAGGCAATTGTTTGTCTGCTGCATATTGTACGTGTGTTTAGTGTGTTATTGTGTATCAGTGTGTGTCGTGTGTGTGTGAGCAGCCGCCGTGTGGTCGTAGTAGTAGTAGTAGCACAGCAGAAACAACAACAAACCACAACAAAGTCGTCTCGCGTTTTTTACAATAATAATTAAGAAAATTACAAAATTCATTTCGAGTGTTTTTTACCTTGTTATCTCTCTCGCTGACGCTCTCTCTCCCTCACACACACGCACAGAGTTCCCCCCGCACTTTCCCGGCGCGTTTATTCGTCAGTCTCGCTCCCACAAATGCGGAAGAGTCGGAATTAGTAAAATAAATTAACACAAAAAGAAAAACTGCTACCGCCGCCGTCGCTGCTCAAATAATTTGTGCATTTTTAAGGTAAATCAAAGGTGGAAACGCCAGCTTAATTACCTCAGGAAAATCTAGGAAAGCCGATGCCCTGGGAATTATTATTTATCCCCGGGCAAAAATTTCTTTTGTCCCGTTTTTTTTATTGCATTTCGTTTGAGTTGAAGTTTGAGTTTGACATTGTTGTCTTCTGAGAGGGTTTGGCGGCGCAGGTTTTGACTTCTCAGCATTGTGTTTTGTTTGCCTCGCCTCGCAAATGGTTTCCTTAAATTTGTGTAAAAACTGTGTGTGGTTTTTCTTTTTACTGTCACTCAAATGGCGCTTTTGAGCGGCTTTCTGCAGCCACGCGCAGGCAGCGCAGCTAAAAAATCTCACTCGGAATCAGCAGAATCTCACTCACATGCGCACACACTTACACTCTTACAATTGTAATACACGGACGCGCCGCGACAGCTAGCTAACGGCACTTTTCACATCCTCCTCTCTCTCGCGCTCTCTTTATCCCTCTCTCTCTCTGTCTCTCCTGTTTTTCAATTTTCGTTTTTTGTGTGTTTGTTGTTCTTGTGCAGCTTCATTTGCCACCAAAAATTTGAAAAGCAAACAAAAGTAATTGCAATTAAAGTACAGTGAACAAACGCAACGGGATATTTCCGGTTTCAAAAAATACAGCTCAAAATTGTAGGCAGAAACCTTAGTTAAATGTAATTAATTTGATTTTGTTTCAAAATCAAAATGTTTGCTCAATGTTTCTTTTTTAATCTTCTGGTTTCTTTTTTATTTATTTATATCCTCTAAACTTGGAATAAATTCGCCACTTTAACTATAAATTTGTAAAAAAAATTATAAACGAAAACCTAACAAGTAATATTTCCTTCTAATTTTTTGCAGTTCTCCAAAATGTCCTCAAATCTCATTTAAATAAGTAAAAAGTGTCCAATAAGGGACTTTAACAACACGACAAGAAGCGGAAAAGCATAGAATAGATTAGAATAGAAGCCAACCAAAACAGCAACAAATGGCCAACAATTGAATGGCGGCCATCAGTAGCCCCCAGCGGCATCCATTGAGCAATCAACACCATTTCTCCCACATCAAGCCAAGCACCACCACCACCACCGCCGCCACCGCCACCGCCTCAGTCACCACCAGTTCTGGAAGCAACAGAACCAGAACCACATCCACGTCCACTGTCGAAACCACCACCATCCCGGAACTGAGCTCCATCGGAACACCAGACAGTCAAAACAACAGAAACACCGATAGCAACAACCAGAAGCGGGTGCAGCTGCTCGAAATTTTTGGAAAGCTTGCCGCGTAGTCCATCAATGAGCGTTTCGATGTCACTGGTACAGGGTGGTGCTGCCGGTGGTGCGCCACAGGGCGCCAGCGCAATCTTGGCCGCAGCGGCTCCCTATTATCAGCCGCCAGCCGTTCCGCAGGATGTCCAGCCGGATCGTCCCATCGGCTATGGAGCATTCGGCGTTGTCTGGTGAGTAAAAGATCATATTATATCATAACATATCCTTTATGCTGATTATAGGCAGGATACCCTTTCAGTGGGTGTTCAGGGAAGTTGTCTCTGTAATTAAGTCTAGTCTGGACCTAAAACATCATATGTCCATAATATAATCCACGTAGAATTGATACAAACTTAAATTTTATTAATATAAAGAGGGGCTTATTGAGGAAGGTTCTTTATAACATTTTCATATGGTATTATTTTTAAAATAATATCATTAAATGGGAATACCTAAAAATAATTTTTAAAAGAAATATAACAAGTCAGGCAAGTCTTTAAATAATATACATATATAGTTCTTTTAAAATATATATTTCAGTACATAAGTTCCCCATGTTAAGGTATTTGGTGCTTTGTAACTAGGTATACCTTGAACTCGAATAGCTAGTTATGTTTACAACATGCCGTACTGGCTTTTGTATAAACAAACATGTAAACAAATATCTGCAAGGGTATTTGCAACTTCGGTCCACTTTCAGGCACACCCCTTGGCTTGCCATGTTCTTTTTTGTCATGGTCTCGCCGTGGGTTCAGCAACCTTCTGTTTAGGCCTTTGATTCTGTAACCCTTTTGGATTGTGTGTTGTGTTGCTCTTGTTGTTGTTGTTTTATTATATTTTGTGCAGCAGGCAACGTCAACATCCTCATACACCGTACTCATTTCAATTCTGAGCCCAGTCTCAATCCCAGTCCCAGTCCCAGCACAGAGCCCCGAGCTGTCCTTCATGATTTTGCGCCTTTGTGCAGTTTCCAACGTTTTGGCCTGGCCCCCCCGAGGGTGGATTTTTCCTATAATATATTTCTTACCCTCAGCGCGGCCACTCTCCCCTCGCTTTTGCCTCGTTTACATTGCCATCTCCCTCGTTTTTGCCTTTCCTCTTGACTCGCCTTTGATTTGCATTTTTGTGCGAACATTTTTACATTAATTGTTGCCTAAACGGGTTTAACTTTATATCTAACTGCTACATCTGTTTAGTTTTGTAACGCACTGAAAGAACGAGAGTGTGAATTTGGATTTTTAAACATACTTATCCCATGAACTAGATTAGATGAGAAACCAAATAATAGAATGCATAATTTGCTATATTACTCTAGAGTCACAAGAATTAGTTATACTTCACCCTCATATCTACTTGATAAAATGTGTTAAAATAGGTTCTAAAAAGGTCTTTGTGTTCATTCAGAGAGTTGTGATACACATGTGAGTAAATACAAAAATAAACAAAATTCGACCCAAAAAAATTGTGAAAATTGATCTCCCCAAAGTAGCTTATTCTCATACGTTTTTGACTAGCCAATAAAATGTTTCCATTTAATATTTAAACCCGTCTTCCCCTCAATTTATTTGTAGTGTTGAACCTGAAAATCGGCAACGCTGCTTTTACAAATTTCATTCACGTGTAAAACGGCATTTCCGGCTATAATCAAAACGCAAAGTGAGGCCAGTTTATCGGTGGGGCTCTCCGGCTCGCGGAGTTGTTGGAGGAGGCATTGGTCCGCCGGGAAGCCAGTGAAAAACTGGCACACGACGGGAGTGAGGAATGGGGATGGGGATGAAGTGCGGAGGTTGTGGGCCTGGGCCTGGGCCTGGGTCTCCTCTGGGCACAAGGAAGTCTGAAGACGAGCCACAAGTGGAGGAGCTGAGCTAAAAGAAAACACAAAGCGTAGAAAGGCAAACTATGAGGAGAGGTGCAAGAAGGAGAAGCTCGAGTACGAGTATATCCCCTTAAAAAACCCCCAATCCCCTGGAAAGACCGAGTTAAGCCCACCGATTCCCTTTGGCCAACTTAAAGTGGAACCCGCAGCAAAGAAGTCGTTGACGTTTGGATTGGCTTTTCAAAGCAATCATCTCAACGGTGTGGGTCTGGCAGTCTCTAAAGCAATATATTAATATGCAGTCACTACTACTATTTGGAGCTTGAGATCTGGGAATAATATTAAACGGATTTTTATAATTATGTTCTAAAACTCACAGATTTATAAGTATCTTTGGATAACCGCCAATTATTGTTTTCCATTCATAAACAAGATTTAAATGCGAGTACTTTGCAGCTGGAGTTCTCCTAAGAAGTTTCTTAGTTTCAGGCTTTTGCTACTCAATTTTGTTTTAATAACAAAAAGTTGAAATTGTGCAAGTTGAAGTTATGGCAGCTGTGCTGCTTATATATGGCTTGTATAGTATATAAAGATCCTGTCCGAGTTGGGGGGAGACAGAAACTTAGGCTTGGAATGCAATCAAGCGTTAAATTCAAGTGCCAAATGTCGAACTTGTTAGATGCAGCCGGCTCGGTGCCTAGCCTAGCCTAGGCTAGGCCATATCTTTTTTTAGTTGTTTATTTTTGTTTACGGTTTCTTAGTTAAAGGTGGTGGTGCTGTTCTAGAGGGTGGGGGGTAAGTTGGCTCTGTGGGGGGAAGTTCGTTGTGGAAAGAGCAGGTGAAGCGTGGTTTGCAGGCGCAGAGGGAAGTGCTGGTTGTTCGGTAGTTCTTGTTTTCGACTGAAGTTGGCAGAGTAAAAATATAAACTTAAACGAAATCCGCTTATAAAAGTTTATCGGGCCTGTTTCTTTAAAATTAAGGAACAAGTTTAGTTAAAAGGGTGTACAAATTGAGTTGTAAATTTCCCTATAAAGTTCTTGAACAACTGCTGCAATTACTTGGGATCTCTTTGATTTTAACTGCCTCTCCCCCAACTTTAAGCACTTGAGAAATGCTTCTAATAAAAAACCGAAATCGAGTAATCTACTCAATTTATAATTTGTTTCCCAGAAATGGCACTCTGAGAACAAAACATACACAAAAAGAAGAACGACGAACAACAAACATTCAACCAATTAATCCTAGGCAAAGTTCTACGAATTTTTCCCAATGCAACCGACTCGAAAGAGTCAAGAAACGTAAGGGAAATACATATATATATAAGTAGATTTATATATATATATATTTTGTATCCAAACCGTAGGTATATCGGTATGTATGTGCGGGTCGCCGGGACGGGACAGACTTGGACTCGCATAAGAAATATGCTATAAGGTATCCCAAAAGACGAGCGAATGAGCGAAGATCTTTGGGCTTTACTTTAAACTACCTGCAACTGGTTTTGGGAGGTGCGCAGGCAGGCGACGGACCAACAGACCGACAGACCGATGGACAAGTGGACGGTTGGCTGGAAAAATACAGTGTAAACCTTTTGCCTGCCTGCATCGATAGAGAGACAGAGAGAGAGAGACGAGACCCGCTTCCTGCACGAATTGCGATGCGGCGGCCTCTGTGGATCTCTGGACCTGGACCTCAACCTGGCATCCCAGAGTCTTGGCCTGGTCAGCAAAGGCAAGGTGTCTCTGGTCTAGGCTCACTCCACCTACCACCGACTGACTTGGACTAAGCCCGTTCCTGTTATTTTTAGGCTCTTGCTTTGTTTTGGCCCATTCCAGTGCCCTGGCAACAGGCTGACTTGGAAGGAAGAGCAATTTAGAACCTTTCAATGGCCTTTATTGTTTATGGTCATGAACTTTATGGTTTGTTTAGAGCATAAAATTAATAAAATGAATGAAACTGTTTGGGGTTTTGGATATTTTTTGAATAAAGATATCAAGAAGAAATAAAATACATTATTTTGTGTAACATTGTAAGCATTGCATTTTGTATTTCAAGATTCTACTTTCCACCAAGACCTATTCATTGTCACTCTACAATCCCCATCTGATTTTGATCGGGTCTCAAATCCTGTGCTAATCTCAGCCGGGGAGTTCAGTTCCCGCATGGCACTCGTGCTCGTAATTTTGATTTTGGGCCGCGTCCAACCACCGAAAGGGATGTGTGTGTTTGTGGTGTGTGCGAGAGGCCAAAATCGAAAGCAATGCACATGCATAGTTTTATTTACGATACTCCTCAATCCCAGTCACAATACCGACATCGTCGCTGCGATAGCGATCCCCTTCCAAGCCCATCCACTGTTTGGAACAGCTGCTATAGAGGCTGTGCCTGTGTCCCCCTCCGAATCCCGTCCTGTTTTTGGTCTTTTCCTGCGGTGGTTGGTTGAACAACCTTCGCCTGCTTTTCGTCTGGCAAACACACACCCATGTGTGTGTTTCTCTGTGTATGCACACACAGACCGCTTACAGGATATGGTTCGGTCGTGAGGTCCCGCATATGTTTTTTGTTTTCAGTCTCGTCTCGTTTCGTTTCGTTTCGATTCGCTTCCCCGGGAGTGCATCATCCTGGAGAGAGTACCAAACGAAATGCCCGAAAACACAAACCCAAACCCAGAACCAAAAACCCAAACCAAACCAAACCATCCCCTTTAGTTTTTGTCGGTCTCTTGCAACGACAAAGTTTTTCCAAAAATTCCATTTTCAATTCAGCGTTTTCCGTTTGTATCTGTATCCTGACTGTGAAAGTGTTTGAATAATTATCCTGCTTTCGTAGCTCTCCCTGCCATTTCTATGCATTTATCCCCGAGACTGAATTGCCTTTGCAATTTTGGTCAAAAGGGTGCTCAACGAGTTTATGAGTTTTTCATCAAGTTGTCCTTCTTCCAAGCGAGTTAGGGTATTGATTTTATTCTAGGATTTTAGAAAACTAGTCTTGGTCTTCTTAGGTTTAGGGGAAAAGGGGTTTGAGCAGGGGAATGGATTTTATTATAATTTATTCTGTAATTTGTCAACAGTTTTGGGGTGAGATAAAAGTGATTGATAAATGTGATGTAGAAAATATAACTTTATTTCTTTAAAGATAAATCATTGTTCTTTGCGAATGTTTAGGAAATTTTCTTTGGGCTTTTACGATGTGATTTTAAATTAATTTCTTATTCTATCCTTGGAGAATATAGTTAACAATTTGTGGTTGTACCTTCACTGATTTTATTGATAGTTTCATGTAACTTAAATATGTGAAAAATTATGGATTACCTGTGGATAACCCAATAAACTTATATTTCAAAAACAGAAATGAATTGAACTGATTACATACAACGATTAATTGATTTTCCTATTGAAATCCCATACCCTGTGCGCATTATCTTTCATCAGAGGTTCAGATGTAGTTAAGTGAAGTCCGGCAACATGGCCTTATGACACGCACAGGTCCTCCAATTCAGGTAGAGCCCGGGGAAAATCCTCAACGCCTACTTCCCTCCACTTATTGCTTTCTCCTTTTATTTTTCGGGTGAAACATTTGGTCCTTATCCCTATATTCGTAGGAGTAGGAGGCAAAAGGGAATTAGGCACGCAATTTTGTACACAGCTTCATTCTGGCCAAAGAGATACGGATACTCGGATACTGGGATACTACAGATACGCAAACAACACATGTGTATGTGCAGCTTAGTTCACTCCGGCTGGCATTCTACGCTCTACGGTTCAAGTGAAGCGCAAATGTATCTTTGAAGTTTATTTTGTACTAGACCCTGCCACTTCCCTACCTTCCTCCTCCATCTCCTCCTTATCCTCCTCTTCTCCCATTGAGCCTCGGTTTAGGTATCGTGTAACAAAGTGTTGCAGAAGGGAGCGCAAGAAATAATGTTGCAGCTCTTTTCCACACATGTGCGTGTTTCTGTATCTGTATCTGCGGCTCCGCCTGTATCTGTATCCGCAAATGTATCTGTATCTGTATCGGTGCGTGTGCCTGTGCCCTGTGCCTGTGCGTTTGCCAAGCAGTATCTTGAAATAATTTTCACTTGGACCGCCTGCGAGCTGAGCGCCCCAAATGAAAAATAATAGTCAACCAAGTGCCACCAAAACGTAAAAAGCTTCCATGGGTTCTAAGTTGGGATTGGTGCACTGAAAAAAAGGGGAAACCAATTGAAGAATGTTGATTGGTTTTAATGCTCAATACAAATTTATATGATAAAGACTTATTACCTCTATTTTTATCAATTTCAATTATAACAAGATGCTTCCTATAATATTTGTATAAAATTATTTATAAATTGTAGTATGGCATTTTTTGTATAAATTTGTATGAACAATACGGTCACATTGTTAGTCGCATGGCTTCAGTGTTAGAAAATGCAATCTAAACATGTCAATGTATTGCCACTCTTTTAATTATTTATTCCTTTATTCCTTATTTTACGTATAGAAAGGTTATCCATTTCTCTCTGTGTAGACTCCACCTCGAGCAGGTAGCTCCTCGCCAACCTCCCCCCTCTTTTGCTGCGTGTATGCCAAATAAATCATCGTGTGTTGGACAACAGAACGAACGTTGAACGCTCCTCTTGCCCACCTTTCCCGTTTCCCCCTTTACCAACCTCGCTGCTCCCGTGTCCATTGAGTGGAGTTCAACTGTTCTGGGGCTCCTACCTTGGAGCTGCTCGTAAAGTGCATTGGAAAACTGAAATAGACAAGTCGAGACAGTTGGACACAGCGAGCACTGCGAACACCGAACCGAACCGAGCCGGGGCGGGGTTCCAAGGGGCTTCGGCCTGGGGCGGTCAACTCTACTTGAACCCGAACCTAATGAAGCCACTACGGGTGAATAGTTGTCGGGGGGAGAGGGAAAGAAAAGCAGAGGGAGGCCAGAAGAGAGCTGCCAAGGTGTGTGAGGGGGCAGTAAATAAAACAGAACCCATCCAGGTGGGAAGCGGGGGCAGCAGCAGGATGGCAGGGAAACTAATTAAGTTTTGCGTCAAACTATTTGCCTCGAGGGGGCCCACAAGAGGAAAAAACTATACCAAGAAGTGTTGGAAAATTTATGCATTCAAGTGATTTAGGTTTTGGGGAATAATAAGTCGAAATAAGGAAAATAAAGTGCTGGGAAAATTCAAAGAAAGTGGGAAAATATTGAGAAGTAGTAGGAATATGTATATTTAATTCACAAACAAATACAAAAGCCAGATCCCTCGATTCGTGCTAATTAAAAGCGATCTGACACCGTCTTGGCGATCGCTCCAACAGGATCTTGCGCCTTTGGTTTTCCCCCTCTCTAGGTCCATTTTGGCTGTGGGCTCTTTTCGAAAAATCTCGCATATTTAGCACAATGGAAAACTCTTTTTGCTGGTGGCACGACGGCACAAGTCACTCAGCCGCAACGAGAAAATCGTGCGAGCGTTTAATGTGGCTGGCAAGCTTGCTCGCAGCTGCAACTGCAACTGCAACAACAGAAATTGCAACTGCAGCAACTTCTGCAACTGCAACAGCCGTAAACTAACTGCTATTATGTGTGGATCCAGTCTGCTTCATCAGCCTGAGCCACAGCCTCAGTCTCTTCGGCTTTAGCCGCTGTTTATGCTAAATGAGGGTTAACACAAAACAGAAAGAGCAGAGGCGCAAAAAACACAGAAAATAAGTTTCTACGATATATAAAATATATGTCTTTTAAAAATTGGTTTATTTGAATTTTATATTCATAGCTTTTTATAATTTAAGCTTAAAACTTTGTCTACTTTCTCAAACTAAACCCTTTTTCGAAGAAAGAATTGATTGCTTGTTATAAATTATGCCTCAAACCTTGACTACTTTCCTAAACTAACCCTTCAATAAGTCCTTTTAGTAAAGAACTCATTAAAATCATAAATTTTTCTCCGTGTACCCAAAAGTTGCAACTGTAAAATGTCCGCGAACTCTCAGAGTCTGACTTAAATTTCGGCAAACAAAGGGGCATGTCAGGGGGTGCTTGTTTGGATGCAAAGCAGACCTATCTGCAATCTTTTCGTTGGCAAACTTTTGACAACATTTTGCCACCCTGTTTTAATAAAAGTGCAAAACCAAAAAAACACCCGGCTTTGATTTGTATACTGCCTTGTAGAGTTTTCCTCGTGCCTCCAGTATTTGTTTTCCTTTTGCAGTCTGCACAATTTGTGTGCACAAATTGCTGAGATTTACTGCATTTTTCGTAGGTGTTAATTAACAATTGTTTTGGGATCTTTAATTTGAGATTTGAGTTTTTCCAAGGCAGGTTTTGTAATTGTAATATTGGGAAATCTGAAGAGAAAAGGGTTGTTTATTTAATGAAGTTAAGGGAATTGAAGGAGATGTATGGGTAGGTTTGTTAGGACTTAAGAAAATGGTAACTAAATTATATTGACCTTAATTTAAACTACCTAAATATATATCATTCTTAGTTACACAAAGCTTTAACTTCTTTTCTAATTATTTTTTTGGGCATCCCCTTTAAAGGCCTTCTGATAAGTGGAGGCCACAATGCGCTACAGCATCCACACATGTTCAGCAGGCTCGACTTTACATTTTCAGGCCTCTTAACTAGGAGCTTAGCATATTTTCTTAACCCCAATAATGCCGCACAATCAGGGACGGATTTTGCCGCATTGCCGCTGCCTCAAATTCCCCTCTTGGAGCCAACAAAGCTGAGGGATACTCGACTCTCCATGGGGAACCGCTTTTTGGCTGCATCATCATCATCATCATGGTCGTCGTTGACGTTGTGGCCACGACCATCGCCATGATGATTATTATCCCCAGTGTGTGTGTGTGTGCTTGCCACTAAACGCTTTTGACATTTCAATTAAAATTCTGGAAAAAGTCTATTGCAGTAATTGCTGCGAATGCCTTTGCCCCACTGCAGCGTCATTGTTAAATATTTACCAGGCAGAGAAGTGGAAGTGTATTTGAAAATGGTTTCGCCTGGCGCCAGCGACCCTCAGTAATTCTTTTCTCCTCTCTCTCTCTATATATAATTAGACAGATGCGTTAATTGTGGCAGGGAAATATTTCAGCATTCCTTATTGCACTTGCTGCAGAATCCACCCGTTCACCTGCCCCTTTCTAATCTCCTTTGACAAATGAGTTGCGACGCAGTTCATTTATTTCTTCTCGTTTGAGAGACGTTGCCATGCAATTAGCCTGCTGCACGTACATATGTGGTATTTCCTTATAAGGCCTCTGGTGGTGGCCTCACCTGATTTATTCTACTCCCTCGCCCACCAAGGGGGGGAGCTTAAAAATAAAAATGATACTTGTTTTATTTTTATTTGTATTTTTTTTGCATATATGTATCTTTGAGTCGGCTTTGTTGTCAAGTGTCATTATTGATGTATGATCTTGATATCTGCGCAAAACATATGCACAACAAAAGGTTGTTACTCTTTGTCGAGGCTTCCTTCCTCTCACGTCTTTCCTGAAAAGTCCCCCTGGTTTCCATAAACTGATGCAACAAAAGCTTTGTGTTTATTTCCTTGGCGCCATTCAATGCGTCAGAGAGCCTGGGATAAAATATTAAAATGCACAGCGAACAATTAAATGATATACCAAACATTAATAAAAATATTTATATATCATTTAAATAGTGCTGCTTAAAACGCAATGTTTTATTTAAAATAAAGACCCATTTTTTTAGTCTTTAGCTTTGAACTGGTCTTTGTTGTGGGTTTCTTTTTGAAATAAATCTCTGAGTGTGGCCTGCAAAGGTGAAAAAAGGGAAATGGAAAAGTTGCCTCGCTCACAAACAGTGCAAATTTTACAATGTGGCAGAGAAATGGTAAAACTCAATCAAGAAAACATGCGAAATGATGAATCTAAAGAATATGCTTAACCCTGTAACTGAGTCAAATTGGAAAGGAAACAAAACATGGGAAAATCAACACCAAAATAAAATTAAGATGTTAATTAGAATAAAACATGTATGTTAAGAAAAGCAAATTCAGAAAAAACAAGGCTTAGATAATAATAACTAAAAACAGAGACAGAAATCCAAAGAAATACAGAAATAAAATACATACAAAACTGCAATTTTAATATGCGCATCAAGTTAGCAGGGCAACTTTGGAAAATCAAAAATTTTTTTATGCCATAATTTGCCGTTAATTATCCGTAAATTATTCGTGAAAGAAAAAAATTTGCCGCTCAATTCTTTATCCTTTTTTTTTGATGTCCTGCTAAGTTGATATCAAGTTAGCAGGGCAACTTCTGAAATCCTTCACATTTCCAAAATCTTTTTTAGCCAGAATTTGCCGATAATTAGCCGTAAATTATTCGTGAAAGAATTAAATTTGCCGCTCCATTTTTAACATTTTTTTTTATTTTTTAAAAACATGAATATGCCCTGCTAAGTTGATATCAAGTTAGCAGGGCAACTTCTGAAAACTTTAAGATTTCCAAAATTTTTTTTTCTCAGAATTTGCCGATAATTTGCCGTTAATTATTCGTGAAAGAATAAATTTTTTTTTTCAAGTTTTTAATATTATTTTTTAAAAACATAAAGTTGCCCTGCTAAGTTGATATCAAGTTAGCAGGGCAACTTCTGAAATCCTTCACATTTCCAAAATCTTTTTTAGCCAGAATTTGCC
>VNJV01015686.1:0-33726 GCA_008042635.1 Drosophila nikananu | reverse complement strand
GTCTTTATTGTAAAAGATTTGGAAGTAAACAACTAAAACAATAAATAAATAAACAACCTTTATATTTTTAAAGGAGAGGTAATCAAGAAATGGTAGAAAATATCGACATAAAAATACTGTTCATATTTTTTGCAAGAGTCGATTTATAAAAAAACACTTGCCTTTGCTATACACGTAAGTTAAATCGATAACCTGCTTGATATATTGAAAATAAGAACTACAATTATATCCATAATAAGCATGTTTTAAAGCATTGAAGCATTTTAGCTTCATTTTTTTGATATTTCATAATCATATATGTATATTTAAGCTTACCAAATTTGTGAAATACAATATAATCGGAAAAGAGATATAAATAATAAATAATTTTTATTTAAATTTTTTTTCAATTAATTTTCATTTCAGGAAATTTCAGTAAATTACATGCCTTTCCGTTCTCATTTTTGCATGCTGCGGAACATCTTGCTAGTTTCTATATAAATAATTATACAGAAATCTTAAGTCCTAAAAGTTCCATTCTAGTTACTCTAATATAATACCCACACTTAATCAAGGGTATGTTCGTGTTCATTCTGACTAAATCTAGCCTGTCATTCATGCTTTTATCCGCGCTCACTCTTGACCTTTTATGCACTTAAAGAGGGCGGCTCTTTGTGTTTCGGGTTTATTAAGAGTCCATTCACTTGTGTATTCGATTCACATTTCAGAGGTCACCACGCGAGTGTTTATCTATTCCCGCAGAGAGAAGAAGGTTTCCTTCCTTGCTGCTCGAGAGACGCCGCCGCCGGCGTTTGTTTAGATTGGAGTGAATGAGTAGCTCACTTAATATAATAAAGCCTTCCCGCTGCGTGGCGATAAGCCGCCCCCAAAACAATCTTATCGCGCGGATCGAGGCAGTCGCCGACGGAGACCAACGTGCGAATCCGGCCACCTTGCACTCTTTCGCCTCGTTTCGTGGTCGCTCCGGATCGGATTGGATCGCACGGAATGGCCGGTCGAGCGTTTAGTCTTAATAGAATCTCAGCGAGAGCACGACATCGGGGACCATGGACTTTGACAAGATCTTGGAGAAGTGCGGCAACGCGGGTCGCTATCAGTACCTGATGATTCTGCTGCTCGGCTACATCGCCTTCACCACCACCGTGCATTACTATTCGCAGAATATAATCGGCTTCGTGCCGCAGCACTGGTGCTACCACGAGAAGCTGGCGGAACGGAGCTTCGAGGAGATCGCTGCCATCTATGCTCCGTTCGGTAAGGACGCATCCTGCACCCGACTGGACACCGTCGAGGGCGACAATGTCACGGTGAGCACGGAGGCCTGCCAGCGTTGGATATACAACTATGACTACGGATTTCGCAGCATGAATGCGGAGGTGAGCTGGAGCAGATACCGAACACTGTCAAAGAATCTCTTAGGACTTAGAAGTATCCTATCCAACAGCTCAACTGGGTCTGCCAGGATGCGTACAAGGCGCGCATCGGACAGTCACTGTTCTTCCTCGGCTCCTTGATGGGCACCTTCACCTTCGGGATGCTGGGTGACAAGATCGGCAGGGTGCGGGCTGTGATACTGGCCAACCAGTGCGGATTTGTGGGCGATTTCCTCACCACCTACGCCTCCAACCTGGTGCAGTTCGCCATCTTTCGGTGCATTTCTGGTCTCGCTGCCACGGCAAACTACTATCTGATGTTTATTCTGGGTAAGCACTGCGATATCTTGACTCTTGTGTAGATCTGAGGAAAGCTTTTGAACACAACTCGCACACAGTTCAGAGTCAACAACAGTCTTTACTCCTAATGATTGCCATAAAGACCTACCGTGTTACGCATCAGTTTTGAGCTTTTGAGAGGGTTAATATCTGCAGGGTTTATTTTTGAGTTCGAAAACCTTACTTTATTGCGAGTTTTCTGGGTTTTAATTTTTGTTTACTCTTGTGAGGGTTCATCAACTGATTCATCAGCTTAATTTTGTTCTGTATTATCAACATTTGTTGTGGGTTTACGTAGAAGCTTAAGCTTACATATCTAATATTTTGAGAAAAAATAAATCCAAACGTGCCGATTTCTAGAATTTTTAGGCTCACGTCAGAAAAGAAAGTAATTTTAGTCCATGACTTCATGCTAAGTAAACAAAAATAGACTTATACATATATGATATATGTATAATTGGATAAGAAATAAAAATTGTTTTTATTGGTACATATTTTGTATAAAGTAGTCGGAAATATGTTACTTTTAGTATATGTTAAAATGTAATTAAATATTTTAATATTTGTTAGCTGAATTCTTATGAAATGCTGTAGAATACGAAAGATATCTTGAGAGTTGGCAGTTAACTCATTCAGGCAAATAAGTAAATATCTATAAGAATTCAAGAATAAATCTAAGAGTTTCCTTGTCAAGCCAATTCATATTTTCCCAATTTCCTTTTTCAGTCCTAGAATACCTGGCCCCAAAGTTGCGTAACTTGGCCATTAGCGGAACCCTGGGCATATGCTTCTGCCTGGGCGCCTTGGTGGCTCCCTGGCTGTCTGTTCTGGCCGGCAACTGGAGGATCTACCTCACCTGCTCGGCCCTGCTCCAGCTGGTGGTGGCTTTGTTCTACTTCGTGGTCCAGGAGAGCGCCCAGTGGCTGATCACGAGGACGAATGTGGAGGGTGCCATAGCCAGGCTAAAGCACATAGCTCATTTCAATGGACATGAGGTGCCGGCAAGCGACTTCGAGGCCTTCCGGAGGCACTGCATCGTCAAGAGGAAGCTTTCGAATCAGCCAGAGCAAACGGCCGGAATTATTGATCTTCTGCGGACGCCTAATCTTCGAAAGACATCTCTGCTGGTGGTGTTTACTTTGTGGGTTGACTATACTATTTTATTTGATATATAATTTTAATTATTGGTAACTTTCTGCCTTCAGCATGCTGACCTCGCTGAGCTTCAATACCATCTCACGGAATGTGGAGGGCCTGGGCCTGTCGCCGTTTGTGGTCTTCTCCCTGTTTGCCGTGGTGGTGCCACCCTCCGGATTCATTCAGGGACTCCTGCAGAGCCGTGTGGGACGCAAGGCCACGGCCTTTCTGGCCATGCTCTGCACCGGGCTGCTGTCCTGCGCCCTGGGCGTGGCCCTGTCCACGGAGGGGGCCCAGCAGAATGTGACCCTGTTGTTGGCCTTCGCCCTGCCCATGCGCCTGGGCATTTCCATGTGCTATACTGTGACCTCGCAGTTCTCCTCGGAACTGCTGCCCACCTGTGTGCGCTCGCGCGGCATTGCCGCCGTGCACCTGGCCGCCGCGGGGGCCTCCTTTGTGTCCCCCTATCTCATACATCTGGGGACCAAGCTGGCGGCAGCTCCCTCCCTCATCCTGGCTCTGCTCCTCATGTCCGCCTCGGTGTGCACTCTGATGCTGCCGGAGACGAATAACCGGTGAGATGAATAATTAGTTTCCTAGAGAAGCGGTTTATAGAGAGTATAAATGACGTTCTTCCTCACAGGCAACTCCCGATTACCCTGGCCGATGGCGAGGCCTTCGGCAAGGACGAGTCCATGCTCTCCTTCGACTGTTGGCGCCGGCACGATGACGATGTGCCCAAGGAGCCGGCGGAGGAGGTGAGGCTGCAGCAGCTGAATGGTCAGGCCAAACCGGAAGCTGAAGTGTAGTGATAAACAAAGCCAAAGAAACCATGGTATTTCCCCAACAAAGACTTTTGAACCCAGCCATTTCCTCAGGGGATGTGAGAAGCAGCAGTCAGAGACACGAGATAGTTGCCAAATTTGTCAATAGATGTGTAGTTTGCTTTATTTATCGATTCACTGCTGTTCACAATTTTTGTAACACAATTTTAACTTAGCAACTTAGCGTTGAGCCAATCGGTATCGGTATCGGTATGGTTGCTGTTGTATTAAGTACTTACTTGTAAGTAAAAGGTTCATAAGTATCTTGTATCTTGTATGTTGTATCTTGTATTTTGTATCTGGTATTTTGTATCTTGTATTTTGTATCTTGTAAATGGTTATGTAAACTCTTGTAATTATGTAACGCTTAAATGCCATAAACATAACGCTTACAAAGTTGATCGACCTCCTCCTCTGCTCTGCGCCAATTGCCTTTGAAAGTCTTACAAACTCTGGCATACAATTTATAATCTTCTAATCTCCAGATGGCCGCAGCTCCGTTCTCTTTAATCTTAAATCTAAGTGTAAAGTTCTAGCGCAGACGAAGTGATTTGGGGACAATGTCGCCGGTTGCCACCAGATTATAAAATTTGAAACTAGATTCACCGATTGCTTTTAAGTGTAGCGGAAGGATAAACTTAATCACTCAGTTTCACATGATATAAGTGAGTGTCAGAGAGGTTTTTCCTAGGGCAGTACTGGGATGCAGGACAGATACTATCAACGAAACATCATAGATTTATGATTATATTGGAGGAAGGCAACCGCAGCGTCTCTCGTCTATAACTATTTATATTTCCGTGTATTCGCTAAAAAAGTTCTCTACATTAACGCAACAGTGTATGTAGTTTTCCCGGGGGGACGTGGCTCTTTGGCCTAACATATTTCCTTGGGGGGCTCACATTGATAATAATCTAGCGGGGTTCTTTTCTATGAGCAATTCTGGCGAATGCTAACAAATACAATGGGTACATAAATATTCTCTTCCGATATCCCCCCCATTTAACTGGTAACCCTATTCTGCCCGACTGGCCTCGCAGCGTCGAAAAACTTCCTATAGAAATAACCTATCGCTATGGTTTTTAAGTAACAAATATACTCCCCTTTTGGGTGGCTTAAGACTAGGGAATGCGATCGCTTCGTCGCTTGTAAAGGGGCTACAGTGGGTTTATAAGTACATATGTATCTCAGTAGGTGTATATTAAGTATAAAGTAGGTAGGTGTGAAGTCTGCATCGTCGTCTCCGGGCTTTGTAGGTCTCTAATCAACACTAGTTCACAATAGTTGAGTCCGAAATGCATGTACACACAGTAAAAAGGTAAAAAGATCGATCTCCATCCTATACATATATTCGAGTATAGCACCATCGTCTCAGTGAGTGAGTAAGTGGGTGGTGCCCGCGGGGCGGCTGCTGTTAAAACACAACGCCACGTCCATCCCGCGGGTCCCTAAGGTAAGTGATATACTGGCTTTAGGCGGTAAGTAGTACATAGTAAGTAGTAGAAAAATATACATGTAGTAAACATTGAAACGTTCTGAAGACTTTAGAGGGAATAAATTATGGCTACATATGTTGCTTGTACACTATATATATATTAGGGTGTGTGGGTGCGATTGGGCTCTCAACGAATTTATGGCTAGATTAGAGAGCCGAACCGAACAGCAAACGCTTCAACCTTAGATTATGAACTATTCGCGGGTAGAGTTACGGTAGTATCGTGTGTATATGTATGTCTATGCTGCTACTAAATACCATTTACTTTTGCAATATTTGCTGCTTATTGTTTGACATTTATCATATGCTGACTTAGAGAAAGTATTCTATGTGGAATGTGTGGGTTCTGTGATCGATCGTCACCGAATCTTCCGTGTGTGTGTTTGTGTTTCGAAAACATCGAGTATAAAAGACAAGCGGTATTTAGGCAACGAGTGATTCAGCAATTTTCTTTTATAAAAAACATCTTCTATAAATTGTTGACAAGTATGCATGTATTAAATATTATATGCGCATTATATTCACGTTCAGGGTAAATATATGTATATCCACTTACACCAAAAGCATTCATAAGACTCGTTTGTTGTATTCTCAAGAGTGATTTCTCTGAAACAATGCATCTTCAGTACACATTACATATGTAAACTCCACAATACTCAGATATTGGAGGGAGAGGTTGTGATATCATTGGCTGCTGTGGGAATTGATTGATCATTGATTGCTGTGGTGGTGGGTCGCCCCTTAACTAGGTAGCATAGTTAGTTTACTTTATATTTTGTATATAGTTAGCTGGAGCTTTGCTGGATTTGCACAATGTTTGCGATATGTATGACGTCGGAATAGGTATATGTGTGTATGCATGTAGTTCGTCTTAGGAGCTAGGAAACCAAAGAGTGGAAAATAAACGAAAAAAAATGCAGAATTTACAAAAATGTCATTTGTATTTCGTATTTCTCGTATTCGAATATTACGGATAGAGTGTACACGGTAAGCTTATGCCTCGATTTAACTAGGTATTTAGTATATATATATACGTTTAGGGGTATTTTAATCGTAGTTTAGTGCATACAGTATGCGAATTGCGATTGCCTCTCTCAGGGGGAGAGATGGGGGAAAAAAACACACATACAAACTCGCTTAGTATCTAGGCGGACCAACCTTGGGCCTCATCGTGGTTTTTACAATTTTTTTCATGTTTTTATCTGCATCGAGTAGCTGAGAATAGCGCTTACAATTAGTGCCATAAACTTGATAACGTTTTGTTTTCTATAGTTTTTTGTTGCCGTTGCTATGTCTTCTTTTCGCCGTATTCGAGTATCTCCATCATCATCACCTAACTCTAACTTGTGTACGGGCTGATCGTTCCAGCTTTTATCCTTACAACGCTAGTAATGCTTCTCAGAGTTCTTGTGATCGCTAATTGATAATTATCTCATAATTAATACAAATACAATACAATACAATACAATGCAGAGCTGCTGTCTCCTCTAAACTCCCTATGGCAATGTGGCTCGAATGCCATCCAAGCTGGAGCGTAGCACCAAGCTGCCCTCCACCCAAAAGTTGGGACGATCCAGCATGTTCTGCCACAGGGAGAGCTCCTTGCCGGTGGCATCCATCCATTCCACCTGACGGCCATAGCTGCGACCTGTTCGTGGGAGGGGAAACCATAAGTTAATAAATAGAAACGCTTGAGGGAGTTCCTTCTTTCAACTCACCGGTGCCCAGAGAGAAGCGAATGCCGCCGACAAACTCATTGCTGGCCAGCCTGTCGTGATCCCAGACTGTTAGCTCCAGGGCGCGCTCTGACAAATCCTCGAGGGAGACATCTTCGTACACAAAGGTATAGTTCCAGCTGGGATGCAGGGTGCGCTTAACCACCGGGGTCTTCTGCTTGGAGCTCCTGGTGCGATCTGGCAGCAAATAGCTAAGGAATTGGTAAAATTAACTTAGTAAAAAGTTGTCGGAAATTCAAGGTATTTGCAAACCCACCTCTTGCAGAAGGCATCGCAGGTGCCGTTGGCCTTGATGGGACTCAGGTGCTTGGCCTCCTTGACCAGCACATGCAGCTGGCCGCCCTTGGTGCTGCGGTCCGACTTGGAGGCCACCGACTTGATGCTGCCGCCAAACTTGCGCAGGTTCGAGGAGCTGCCCGTGAGCGAGGAGCCACGCGAGAAGAACGAGGACTTCAGACTCTCCGGGGGAATGTACTTCAAGCCCACCACAATGTCGCCCCTGTAGGTGGCCACCTCGTCGAAGGGTTCGCTCTGGAAAAGTACAAACCAATTAGAGATTTCTTTATGTTACTTAAATCAGAATAGTTACTTACTCGCTCTTGGAGCAGGTACCACTGCGACTGGGGATTGTCGAAGACGCGACCCTGCAAATTGACACTGACCTCGCCCAGGAAGTCGTTACGCCCAAACATGTCCGAGTGCCACACGGTCAGCCAGAGGGTCCGCGACTCCAGGCTGGAGATGGGCGTGTGGAAGCGCATCGTCTCATCGAAGATGGGATTCAGGGTGTGCTTCTTGACTTTGGTTTTACGCTTGCCGGCCTTCGACTTGTCGGGCAGAAGGTAGACCTGGAAGGCAAAAGGCAGATGTTAGGAGCGATTCAAGGAGTATCCACAGGGAAGTAATACTAACCTTCACGTAGGGATCGCTGCGGTTGCGCTTGGCATCAACGGCGGCTAGATCCTTGCAGCGCACCACATGGATTTCCAGGGCGCCCAGCTTGTAGTTGTACTGCATGCCGAACTCCACTTGGCCCTTGACCACCACGGTGCCATATCGACCCTCGCCGGCGCCAGAGTAAACGCTGGCCATGGATTCCGAGCGAACCTGCCAAAAAAAGTCGATTCATAAAGTCACAGTTCTTACGTAATCTGCAGTGTCTGATATCACTGTTATCAGTGTTTTTTGTACTCACCCCCAGCGAGCTGAGACTGCTGCGGTTCTGGTGCATGGCCACCAGCCGATCGATGTCCTCGTCCGACTGCTGCGGCCACGTTTCGCTGGAGGCACGCGACTGGATGGGACTGGCGCTGCCATCTGCCTGACGGCTTCCAATCACCGGCGATCGTGTCAGCTCCTCGGCGGCGGCTTTGGCCTCCTCTGCAAAGAGAGAAAAGAAAATCCATCAATTAGCACTGGAGTTTTCCACAATTAAGGCTAATGACCCATGTACTCTGCTGCTGCTGATGATGAATGATCATCACGGCCAATCGATGGCAAATGCTGCTGGTGGTTATATTTAGCTAACGATCAATGGTTTATGCTCGAGTTACTCTTCCCCCTCTTATTATATATATATTTTTAAGACTCTTAAACTATGATCTTTGAGATTTACAAGCTCTTGATTATGAATTCTGTAAGATGCTAAGTAAGAATGAGCAGTGGAGCAGCCTGGGGACATCGGTGCAAGGAGCATGCAGTTGGTGGCAGGCAGACAAAGTCGTAACCGCCTACCTTGCACCGCTGCCCGCTCCGGCTGCTCCTGTTGGTCCTTCTCCCTAGGCTCCTCTTGCTCCTCCTGCTCATCGCTCTCCACAAAGGTCACATGCAGTGGCGTGCGACGGTGCAGGATCAACGACATCCTGGCCCCAGGAGCAGCAGCATTAGCAATGGCAGCCACCACCTCGACAGACTCCGACATATCGTCTTCGAGAGTCTCCAGAAACCGGTCCGAGTTGGACCTCAGACTATCGTCCCAGGTCCAGGCTCGTCGTTTAACGAGGGCTGCCTGCTGCTGCAGATGTGGCTGCTCCGGCGGCACAGGATTCGGTGTGTCCTCAACCAGATTCTCACTTTGCTTTCTGCTGGCCACCGCCTCGCGCTGCTTCAGCTCCAGCATGTAGGCGGCCACCTTGGCGTCGATGTCGTCGTCCTCCTCCTCGGAATCGTATTCATATCGCTGGGATGGCTTTCTGCTGAAGCAGCAGCCGCAGCACGAGAAGAGACTGCCCCTGGACTTGGCCCCCGGAGTGCTCCAGTAATCCTGGTAGTTCCGCTGGCGACGCCGCTTCTTTCCCCAACATTTGCCCAAGAGACGGCGCCACTTGGATTTCCTGCGAAGCTTTTGGGCTCCGTCTTCGGATCGCTTTTTTCGCATGCGATTCAAGGCGGCATATTGGATTTTGCCAGCCGAACTGGAGGGCAGCTGGTGGGAGGAGTTTACCCGGCCATAGTTGTGCACCCGAGCCAGCGGAGTCGGTGCTGTCTGGGCCGCTGGAGGGGATCTCTTGGCGGAGCCAGAGGCGAACACATTATAGCTGCCGGCGACGGCTTCTTTCGTCTTGGAAATCGAATTTGCCGCGCGCTGCGGACCAATTAAACGATTCACTCGCTTCATTTTCTTGACTTTTCATTTCACAATTGCGCGTTTTGGTGGCGAGATTAATTGGTGACCGCTTTATTTTTGGTGTCATCTGCAGTCATGTATCACTTTTGGCTCACTTGGTTTCGCCAGCCAGCTGGCAGTTGTCATCTGACGGGTTTCCCAATTTCCCCCGCAACACTTTGAGTCAATTAGAGGGTTTTGAGTTTGAGAGATAATTGCGGGTTGCTTTGGATATTGGCAAAGGTGAGTCATTAAAGGGGAATTCTTTGACTAGAAATATGGCCCTAATTTAGGGGTTTAAGTTGGAGATATTTTTAAAAGAATTATGTTAACTCTAAAAGCCATACAATTAAATAAATTTCTAATAAGTTTAGCGTGAAAAAGTTATATATTTAGTTGAAGGAAAAGCTGGAAATATTGTTTGCTTTGTTTAGATGAAGTTTGTGATCTTCAGTGGAAGTTTATAGAACTTTATAACTAAGATAAAAACCTATGAAATCACCCGCAGAATGGATGTGGAAAGTTTTGTCAAAAGAATTCTTGGAAAATTAACCCTGACAACTCGATCACGACAGATACAAAGTTGTGTGTTTGCTTTATTGGTTTTTGTTATTTGCCATAAACAGGTTCAGCACAAGCTGATAAAATAGTGTCTGCCCCCTGATAATAATTTATTTCTGAAATGTCCGCTTGAAATTTTTGCACGCTTTTATGCTTCTATCTGTCAGATATATCGGATATATCAGTTCAGAATTTACTGATACTGATTTTTCGCTAAACAAGTGGCCCTTTCGATAAGGGGCCCGGCGACAAGCAATCTTTTTGGCTGTTTGGACACGTAATTGAGGCACTTGACCGCCGCTTAAGAGGCGCTTATCTTAGATAGCTGGCAGCTGGCCCATAAAAACAGTCAATTTAATTAAGTCGAAATGCAAAGCGGCCCTGAACTTGCCACAGCCTTGGGGCCAGAGCCCCCGAAATAAAGGTGTGAAATCGAAGGGAACGGCAAACAATCGAGGCAGCCAGCCAGCCAGCCAACAGATAAAACTGGGTCAGATTACACCCAGAGCGTTGATTGGGTGCCCAGCGATCCGAATGTGCAATTAAACGGAGGAATATCCCATTAAAACGGACATTTCAGTGCCGCCGAAGGGCCTCTTAAAGGTGTTTGCATTTGAATTTATATTTGAATTTCTTTTATGCAGTCACGATTTGTTGACAAATATCTCATTTTATTTTCGCTTTTTTTACGGCACTTCTATAATTTCCGCTGGGTTAGCACAACACCCCGGTAAACGTGAGCGGGAAGGCCACAGCTCAGGCCCTAAAAACCAACCGAAAAAAAAAATTAAGAAAGAAAGAATGAAAATAGCAAGCCAATACCGAAGCCGCAACAAAATAAAAGTCAGGTCGAGCGAAAGACTCTATTCACTTTCACTATACCAACGATCGGTTGGTTGGATTCAAGATCGGATTCGGAGTCGGAATTTCGCGGCGTGGAGCGCATCCAGTCCCGTTCCGCGAGGCCGGGCAACTGATCCGTAGATGGGTGTCGCAGCCAGAACCCCAAGAGTTCCAGAATTCCACAAGCGAACATGGTCAGGGCGAGCGACCAAATCTAAGTTTTATTCAATTATTCAAATATTGAACTCTGGGGTCGCGAGGGGCGCCTAGCCAATGAAAATGCAATTGACAAAGTCACGAAAAGCATCTGGCCGAAAGAGGGTTGATCTGGGGGTACTCCATGAGCATTAAAGCGGTTTCCAGAGCATACCTCAATTTATTAAAATTTAAGTGCTATTTACAATTTAATTTAAAAGCAAAGAACTATCTAAAACCCACTTGAGAAGTTTTTTTGTCATTATAAGAGGACTTTTTGTACCCTCTCCAGTCCTTTAAATTCATAAATACTTTTTAAATAAAAGTCTTGGACTATTGAATATCCATAAACTTTAAAACTATGCACCTGGATAGAAACTGAACATTAGAAATTATATTGAAAGTTTCCTAATTAAAATCGTTTCCCTTATTGGTTTTATTTTTAAAACTACTTTATTCTAATAGGATTTTAGAAACTTTGGTATGGTTGTCTATGAAAATAAATTCCTTATATTTTCAATATGTATATTTTCATTTATCGTTTTTTATATTTCAATCCCATTATTCCTAGACCTCCCCTCGCCATCCCATCAGAGATTTGCAGAATGTATGTGAAGATACATATTTCATTTCACATTTCTGGGTATTCCGTCTCGGCTGTCGGGCAGAGAGGTTAATTTAATTAGGGGTCCCACAAGATCTTGACTCCCCTCCGATCGGCGGCCACTAAGTGTCGCTTTCAGGGTGATCTTCCCCAACCCAAATGCCCCCCCTCAGGAGCTTCCGCCATGCGGCCAACAGCGATAATTGTAACTCGATTTGATTTGCATAATTGTGGAAATCGTTTTTCACTGCAATATTACGAGTGTTGCATGCACCGTGGACCCCTGCTGCCTTTGCTTTGTTTTGGGTGCAAAACACTTAAACGGCTGCCGGATGGGCACGGACCTCATGGTGCGGACTGGAAAATGGAGCTCGGACCACTTCCGCACTCCGGCGGTGCAGCGATGCACGAAAATAGATGTGGAAAATGGGTAATTGGCAAACGAACCTCCTCCTCTGGTGGCAATGTCACCTCTCGAACATTTATATTTACTTGTTTTAAATGCCGCAAAATGAATAAATAAAATAAATACATACAGGAAGTAGGCTGAAAGAGCTCTTGAGTGCGAATAAGTGTACAGAAGTTCAATAGCGGTGCCGAGTTCCCCGGGTTAAAGGGGGGGACACCTTTTTAATTGTGCTTTTTGGCCACAAGACAAACGAGTTGGTTGAACTGTGGAGCTGAAAACTGAAACTGTGCAAACACAAGCTGCTGCCTACAGACAAACACACGGCATTTAGTGATGGCAACGTGAAATAGCCGTAAGGCTAAAGAAACATTGTTTTTCCATTAACCGAAATTCTCTGCTTTTATTTCTAAACCTAATTATGATAAATTACCGGAAATGCTTTGCCCTTTTCGTTCCTTGAAAAATATATATACATATTTTTACCGGGCTTACGAAAGTTTAATAAATAATTTTAATGCTTTATCTGTGGTTTAATTTGCCGTACCGGCCGTAAGTCTAAATTATCAAAAGGAAAACATGAAAGGCATTTCACCGAATTGGGTTTCCATGCGATTTCTCTTTCAATGATTAATTATTTTTCCTTTATAATGAGTTTATTAATTACAATTAATTTCATTTTAATTTATATTATAGGTGTGAAAAAATGTATCCCGAAATCAGATTTGTCAATTGGTCGTTTATCTTCTTTAATTCTTAGGAAAACATTTTAAATACAAGATTAGGCATTCGTGTCTAATCATTATAAGTTGGGGTTTTCTATATTATTACGTTTTCTGTTCTGAATAATATTCAGATTCATACTTAATCGTTTTATCACACCTTTGATAATTTCGTAACAAAACTATCATTTTGATTTTGTATCTTTTGATGATTCATTTCTTTCTGTGTGTGCTCAGTACCCACCTAATAATAACACAGAACTGTATTATCTGACACCCTTTCATAGTTTATCATTCTGTTGATATTTGCTTAAAATATTTCCGAAGGTTTTATCTAAAATTTCCTACATTTTCATTGTATCTGTCGTAATTTCACCGCACGTTTTTTCATTCATCATCAAGGTGTGCCCTCTGCATCGAACTTCCTCATCAGCTATAGCTCATGGAAACCATCCCCTGTCCCCCCAGAATTCCCCTTTCTCCCTCTCCCTGTATCCCCCATCTCTAGGTGACACAGCTAAGTTCAAAGCCCGCCTGCACCCAGTGCTGCTTTTTGAGAGACGAGTTCGAGTTCCATTGACCAAGCGAAGCCGTTTATAATTGCTGGCCGCAAAAGCGAAAACAGCTTTTTGGCCAAATAATAAATAGAGAACGCCTACGCCAAGCGGAACAGAGCTATAGAGCCCCCCTTTGGTATATATCCAAAACTACTTCTACATCATCATCATCATCATCATCGCTGAGTGCGCAACTGTGCGAAAATAGCTTTGGACGCCACAACTGGAAACCGAGCCGCTTCGAGCGGAGCGCTTAATATGTATACAGTTAATTGACCTTGATTGGGTTTATTTCGGGCAAAGTAAATGTCTCAGTCTCGCATGGAGTATCTATGAGTTGGCATCACAACATCATCATTATCGGGAGGCAGGAATCCGGAAGGAGGCGGAGTGGGAGGCTGCTGGGATTCCTGGGATTCCCGGACCCAGCTTAATTAGCATAAACAGGTCTTCGGGGCCTTTAGCACACAAATAATTATAATGTTTCTATTCTTGACATAATTATTTAGCAAGAACATGTGTGTCTTTACCAAAGAATAATAATTTGATTGTAAAGCGACCCTTGAAAGATCCCAACCCCAACGTTATGTTATATATTTTTTGAACAGTGCATTGCCTCGCCTTAAGGTCATCTGTCTCCCACTCGTCTAGGGATCAGATTCCTTTGACTGGCACCAGAAAATATGTTGACTTCGCCTCCGCCTCCCACTGCCACTTGGTGTGAGGAATTTTTCATTAGGAAGGAAGCAATTTCATGGACGGTTATCCGAGCTCTAACGCCTGCCTGGTGTGCGTGACCCGCTCGGAACGCACTAGCCCCGCCACCCTTGGCCAAGGTGTGGCCTACCCCCGGAGTATGCCAAAGGTAAACACTGAAAGGGCAGGAAGGAAGGAAGGAAGGAGGGAAAAGAGCAAGCAACTCACCCGCTGACATGTTGAGACGTTTGCGCGCATCGCGCTTGGAGTAGAGGAACTGGAAGCCCGCACCTAGTTTCTTGCCCGTGGAGCCACTGCCGCCGCCACCAGCACTGCCCACTCCACCGCCAGGGACACCACCACCACTAACAGCCGCTGCTCGAGCGGCTAGGCCGGGCGAGCGGTACCGCGCACTCTTGGCACTGCCGGTGGCCGAGACGGTGGACGAGTTGGAGGGGGTGTAGTTGAGGGCGCTCTGCGACTTGGTCTTGGGCGTGCTGGTAATGGGCGCCCCACCCGCACCGGTGGTGGGGAGGCGTGGCAGGGAGTTGGTGCTGGCCACCACCTGGCCAGAGTTCAGGCTGCGCGGCAGCGTGGAGCGAGCTCCACCAAACTGATTCGACGGCGACTCGTCGCTGGAGTCCGTCTCGTAGATGGCATCCGGCACACTGGATCGCCGCACATCCTTGGTGGAGTCGCCGCCGAGGGACGAGCCCGCCGACGAGAGCCAGGGCTTGGCCGGCGACGACTCCAGCTGGTGGTGATGGGCGTCGCCGCCGCCAATGCTGCCGCAGGAGCGGACGCGGTCGAGCTGCTCGCGGCTGAGGCTCTGCTGGTGCTGGCTGAAGAGAAGGTCGCCTGCCGATCGGCGCTTTGCCACAGCCAAAGCGGACGCAGACGACGAGTTATCCCTGTCCAGTTGGCTCAGCTGGCTGAGCCTCGTTCTGCTGTCGCCATTAGCCAGTAATGCCGACTCAAAACTGCCGCGCCACGAGAACCGCTCGTAGTCGCTGGCCATGCCGCACTCCTCCCCGGCGTTGTCCGCGTGTCCGGGTCCCGATGCGGATCCGCCTGCTCCGGCTCCTGTTCCGGCTCCCGTGGCACCTCCTCCCGGATGATGCACGGTGGCCTGGTGGTGCAAATGATGGACATGCGGCGTGCTGCCATCGAGCAGTAGATCGTGGGATCTGCTGCGCAGCTTCAACTGCTTCAGGGGCATGGCCCGCAGCTGCTCCTCCACCTCGTCTTCCTCGTCCTCCGTGGTGGTGGCCGAGATCTTGGCCTGCAGCCGCCGATGGTGGCGCTGGCCCTGCGGCGAGGGCGTCGGCGTCTCGTTGCCACTGCTCACCTCGTGCATGAGGGCCACCAGCCGGGTGCCGATGTGCTGCATCACCTTGGCGAACAGCTGCGGCGACCGTTCCGTGGTGGCCTGCTCCTTCTCCTCGTCCTTGTCCTTGGCGGCTTCCGTCGCAGGTTCGCGTTCGCCGCCTGCGGCCACCTTGCTGAAGGAGGCCACCAGCTTCTGGTAGACCAGCGCCTCCATGGGCACGGCCTGGCTCTCGTCCAGCAGCCCGCCGTCGCCGCGATCGCCCTCCTCGTCCACCTCGAACTTGTTGATGATCTGCTGGCAGCTGGCCGAGATCTGGGCCTTCAGCTGGCCCTTCCGCTCGCCGCCCTCCAGGTCGGAGCTGGTGTAGTCCGAGGAGTCGTAGGAGTCCGACCACGTGTCCTCGCTGCTCAGGTACTCGACGATCTCGCGCACCTGGTCGTCGTTGATGCCCGGCACGGTTTTCATCAGGCGCGTCAGCTCGTTCTCGAAGTATGCCAGCTGAGCTGGCCGGGATTTGGCCGCCAGCCTCCGCTGGGAGCTGGGCGTGGTCGTGGTGGTGCTGCTCTGGCCTAGGGCCTGGTTGGGCGTGGTGGGCTTGCTCTGCTGCGCATTGGCGGTGGCCACGATCAGCGTCTTGAAGAACTGCCGCATCTTGCTCATCATCAGGTTGGTCTCCTCGTCGGAGCTCCAGTTGTTGAAGCTGTCCTTGCGCACCAGATTGGGCATGGTGGTGAGGTTCCTTCTCTGGTTGGGCACCAGAGAGGCAGCGGCCGCCGCCGCCGCTGCTGCAGCTGCCGCGGCCGAAGTGCTGGGCAGATCCATCTTGGCCAGACTGATCTGGGACGCAGCCGGCTCCCGATCCTCGCTGATCTGCTCCAGGGCCGAGGTGGGACTCTTGGGCGGCTCGCAGTCGGGCGCCGCCTTCAGCAGATCATCGTTGCTGCCCACAAAGCCACTGTCCCGGCTGTGGTGGTGCTGCTGCTGCTGCTTCTTGGCCTGCGACTGCATCTGCACCTGGCCACTGCCGCCGGGCGTGGGCGTCCGGCACTCGGAGGGCTCCAGGTCGTGCAGCTTCTTCTCATCCAGCGAGTCGTGGCGCTTGCGCAGCTGCTTCTTCCGCTTGATGGTGTCCGAGGAGGAGCCATCAGAGGCCCCGGCGTTGGCCAGATGGATCACAGCGTCGTCGCAGCCGGCCTCCGACTCCGAGGTGTCCTCCACTGCAGCGGCGGCGGCAGCAGCGGGCGTCACCGTGGCATCCAGTGGATCCGCCTCGGGCAGGAGGAGGTTGTCCAGCGAGGAGTTGTGGCTGCGGGGCGTGCCCCTGGCCCGCACCAGGCGCTTGCGGCGCTGGCTGGGACTCGGGTGGCCCTCGCTGTCGCTGCCCACACTGCCGCCGCTCTCGTCGCTGTCCGCCTGCTTCTCGGCTCCGCTGAAGCCCATGAAGCCCGAGAGGAAGTACTTTTCGAGGCGGGAGGAGGCCAGGTCGGAGGCGCCGCCGCCGCTCTCCAGCAGCTGCTCCTCGTGCGGCAGCGAGTCCAGGCTCTCCGAGCACTCGGAACTCACCTCCGAGGCGGTGTCGTCGCCCCGCGTGTCGATCGAGCTCATCACCCGGCCGTCGCCCAGGCCGAAGAAGAAGTACTTCTCCAGCTCGGAGGCGCTCAGCCGATGGTGGTGCTGCAGCGTGCGCTGTCGCCGCCGCTCCGCCAGATCCTCGTCCTCCAGCTCGGCGTCCTCGTTGTCCGCCCGCAGGGAGGCCACCTCGCTCTCCTCGCAGCTCTCCTCGACGATGGTGTGCAGGGTGAAGTCAATGGCCGAACGGTTATAGCCCCTCAGCTCCTCCTCGCGATCCACGTAGCCGTGTCGGCTACGTCCGTTCTCGCTCTCGCCCTCGGCATCCTCCGAGTCCGTGGCTGTGGGCGTGGTGGTGGCATTGCTCAGGTTCTCATCCTCCTCCTCGTCCTCCTCACCGCGCTGACTCAGCTCCTCCACCCAGGAGTCGTCGTCGGCCAGGCCATCCTCCAGACAGAGCTCCTCCGGCTGCCCGCTGCTGGTGGGCTCGTTCAGCGAGTCCACACTGTACGAGTCGCGATCGCTGCTCAGCAGTTCCATGGCGCGAAGTGAGTCATGGCTGAGGTTCTGGCCAAAGCTGCTGGGGCCCGGGCCTGCTTTGTTGCTGCTGCTGCTGGAGTTGGTACCCGTGGTGGTGCTGGTTGTTTCGTAATCATCACCTGTCTTTGTTGCAGCAGCTGCACTTTCGTTGTCTTTCGTTGTGATCATGACCAGGCTGCGGTATTTGGCTGAAAGTGAATTTTTCGGCGAGGCCAGTTCGTTGGCGGATGCTGGGACTGCTGGCGAAGATGCAGCAGCTCCTCCAGCTGATTGGGTGCCCTGCTGCTGGCGAGCTCCGAATATCTTGTCGAAGTCGCAGCCGTCGTTTTCACCGCTTTCAAATGCACGAGGTGTAGCCAGCACTACGTCACTGCCGCTGCCTCTGCTGTTGCTGGTCTTTTGTGCTGCGAAAGCGTCATTATGGCCAGGTTCGTTGTTCGTGGTAGTGGTGTCGGTATCGTTAGCACTGCTGTTGGTGTTATTGTTACTGCCGCCGTATAACGCGGAGCGTGGAGCGACCGCAACGTTTAACATCTCATGTTCGACTGGCGATGGCTCCGACTCCGATTCCGATTCCGATTCGAGTTCGCTTTCGGAGCGATAGCGGCTGGGCTCTTCGGCTGCGCCGTCGGCTTGAGAGCGGCGAGCGACAGGTAGACGAGAGCGGAGTGCTACCTGCTCGAGCGGCTCAGGTGCTCGTGCTCCGCTACTCGCTGCCAGGTCGGAGTGTGTGCAAGCGGAGAGCGAGTCCAGCGAGTAGTCGCTGTTTTCGTTTATTTTGCATGCTTGGCTGCATGCGCCGACCCTCTGCGTTTGCTCAGCTGTTCGCTCTTCCTCCTCCGTCTTCGCCTCCTCCTCTTTCGCTGGTTGTGCCTTTACCTGGCCACCGCCACCGTTTGCCTCTACCTGCGCACAGGTAGACATCCCATCGCCGTCATTAGAACTTGGTACGGTTGAGAGGCTTTTCCGCGAAGCAGGGGCCGCCGTCGTTGTGCACTCGTCGGGTTTCCCGCCAGGTGAGGCGGTGAGGCTACCTGAGTGGGCGGCAGCCAGAGAAGTGCTCGAAGCACCGGTGGTGGTCAGCTGCAGGTCCTCATTGATTTCGGCCACCCCTTGGCGCAGGCGCTGCAGCTTCATCTCCAGCTGGGAGTTCTGCTTGTGCAGCTCCAGCAGCCGATTCACGTCGTTCGAGATGCTGTGCAGCTCCTCGCAGGCATCCATCACATCGTCGCGGCGGCGCTCTGATTGCTCCCGCTCCGGCTGGGGCTCTGGCTCGGCGTCTGGCAGAGATCGCATGCGATGCAGCACCACGCCGTCACCGTCGTCAGTCTGGCCGCCCACCACCACAATGCAGTTGGCCAGCTCATCGCTTGAGTTGGCAACGCGGTGGCGTTCACTTTCATCATCGTCGTCGTCGTCACTCGATTGGCAATCACGTGCGGCGGGCCCCCTCCGCTCCTCCTCCTCCGCCTCCGCTTCGAGAGGTTTCACATAGTTGAGCACTATGCCGCAGTCGGTGCGCTCGGTGTCGGTGTCGTTGTCGGAGGAGTCCTCCAGATTGGCCTCCGACGAGGACAGGGAGTCGCCCTCGGTGGAGGAGCTGCGTCGCTGGCGGCGGGCTCCAGGCTGTCGGTTGACCACAAACACCTTGTTGAAGCGCCGCCGCTTGGGCCGGCGATCGGCCACGGTGCCCGTGTCATCGGAGTCGCAGGACTCGGAGCTGGAGCTGGAGTTTGAGCTGGAACTGGAGCTGGAGCCATCGCTGGTGGTGCTGTGGTGGCGCTCCAGCTGCTCCGCTTGTTCTGCTGGCTCCTCCTCCCTTTCCTCCTCGTCCGCCTGCATGGCGGCTGCCACATTGTAGCTCCGCTGGGTGGCCCTTCGCGGTCTCATCGCCTGCTCCTCCTCGTCGTGGCTGCTGGAGCTGCTGGCCTCATCGGGACTGCTGGCCGCATAGCTCTCGCTCTGCAGATGCGAAACGGCGGCGGCGGCCGGTGATGATGATGCCTCATCGGACATGTTGCTCTCTGTAAGTCGATTGGAGGACAAATTCTTGGCAGCTCGGCGCTGCTCTATGGGATCTAGCTGCTGGGCCCTCGGCTTGGGCTTGGGCCTGGCCACATTTTCGACTGCAAGTCCGCCGAAACGAGTTATTACCGCAGGAGTTGCTGCTGCCTGTGCCTGTTGTGTTGTTTGCCTTTGCGTCTGAGTTTGTAGTGCGGCTGCTGGTACTTGATTTTTATGTATATTCGTTTCCACTTCTTCTTGGCTGCGGCTGCTCCTCTGGTTGTTGCTGTTGCCGCTACTGGCCAGGTAGGTTTGTGTTGTTGCCGCTGGCCGGGTTTCGCATAGATTTCGGCTCTCGGAATGGTATTTGCTGGCATTCGCCGCTCTCTGAGCGTCGGCGAAGGCGACGGATGTTGCTGGCGTGCTCAGCTTATCACTGGCGACACTGGCAACATGTGTCTCCGCTGGCACTGGCAATGTGCCGCTGAGGCCGCCGCCGCTGGCACCGCTGCCCTCGCTGGCTTTATCATAAACATTACACAATCTCTGAGTTGTGGGCGTTGTGGTGGTGCTGGTGCTGCTCCTCTTGGATGTGTGGATGTTGCTGCTATCGTCGCCGCTCTCACTGTTGCCGCCGCTGCTGCTGCGACGCGCGTGGCTCGTTTCGGTTTGTTGCTCACTCGACGGCGAACGCGACGCTACTAAACTTGTTGGCTTTGGCTTGAAAGCACTGCTGGCCATTTGTTGGTAAAGCTGTTGCTGTTGCTGCTGCTGTTGCGGCTGTTGTTGCTGTTGCTGCTGCAGCGAGTTGGCAGCCCTCGTCGTCGAGTTAGTGGCCAGCGTCTCCAGGCTCCTGCCCGCCGTGCCGTAGCCCGAGGTGCTCGTCGACGACGACGAGGAGGAGTGCATGGATGAGCACAGCGACTGTGTCATCAGCGATCCCAGTGAGGCACTTAGCTCCGGGGCCGATGACTTGAAGCCACTTAGGCCGCGCAGGCGCTGCGGCATTAGCGGCACCAGGGGCGGCGGTGTGGTGGGCAGCTGCTGGCAGCTCCTGGTGGACACCGGCGGCGTGGCATCGAACATGCTGTTGCTGGACGCCGCCGCCGCAAACTGCTGCGAGTAGGCGGCCACAATGGCGGCAAACTGCTGCTGATGGCCGGCGGCCTGCCACAGCTGCTGCAGCGAGGCGGCCAGCTGCTCGTCCTGCTCCAGGAGAGGATTCCCGGAGCCCCAGTTGGGGTAGGCGGCCATCGGCACGGGAATGGGCACGGGCACGGGTATGGGCACGTACTGCGGCTGCGGTGGCAATTGCTGCGGCTGCTGCTGCTGCTGGCCGGGACTGCAACTGCACCGACTGTGGTTGTGGTTGTGATGGTTCTTCAGGAACCGGGTCTTAATCCTGGTCTTCATGCTCAGCGGATGCGGAGGCGGCGGCACTGGGGGCGGCGTCTGATCGGAGCTGGTCTGCGAGCTGCTCTCGGTGTTCAGCACGAACTCCTCGTCGGTGCCCGTGTCGCTCTCCCGGATGCGGGAGCAGTAGCTGCTCCTAACGCCCGGCGGACGTCGCTGGACTAGGGGGGAGTCACTGTCGCTGGACTGGCACTGACGCACCCGGGGCGGTGGCGGCGGGGTGGCCCGGGCCGTCGAATAGGCAATCATGGTCGTGGTGGTGGTGGTCGTGGTCGTGGAGATCATCGAGGGCTCAAAGTAGTCCCAGTCGCAGTCCTCCACATTGCTCACGATGCTGTGGCAGTGGTGCGTGGAGCAGGAGGAGTCAGAGTCATCCTGTTCGTCCTGTTCCTCCTCCTCCTCTTCCTCTTCGCCGTGACAGGACGAGGATGAATCCGAGTTGAGGAAGACGAGCTTGAACTCGTCGGCTTCGACGCTGTACTGCGACTGCTGCTGCTGGCGTCCGTGCTGGGTGGAACACCTGAAGTCCAGCTCCGATGACGACGACGTTTCCATGGCATCGCACCCTGCTCCTCCTCCTCCTCCTCCTCCCGATTCCATATCACCGGAAATCGCGGACAGCTGCTGCTCTGCGCCGCCTGTGGAGTATCGTTTTGCGGGAAGTTAGAGCCGTCGTCGGGGTTCGGAGGCAGCCAACACCACGGAAATACTGGTTACTTGGACACACAGACACACACGCAGGTGAAATACCGGTTGTCCCGGGGGTAAGTTCTCCCAGCACCAATGTTAGTTAGTCGCTCACAGATGGGTTACGGGTTACGGGTTATGGTGGTGGATGGATGGATGCACGAAACTTACAGCTAACATGGGTTAAGCTTGGATGGTTCTGGCACGGTGAACACCAAAGATATAAATAGAAACTAAGATACAAATAGGCACTAAAGCAGGGTGTTTCAGGTGATATTTATCAGTGGCAGTAAGTATTCAGTGGCTTTATCAACCCCAATGGGAGAAATGTTATCTAGGCAATGATAACTGAGTTTAGGCCCATAGTACACCCCTTGGAACAGCTTTCATGGCGAAAGGAAAGCGAAATTATCCATAAACATACACCAGGTATTCGATATACACAAAGCTGAGTCGAGACTTTACAAATCAAAGCCTTTTCCAAGGTTTATGTAAGACGTTACACAATTTAATTTTAAGAAATGTTTGAATGTGAGTAAGGCAGCCTTTAGTTTATTTATTCAAAGCAAATGTGCCATTTAATACAATAGGACAGGTGGTTCTGAAGCGAGTTGAACCAAGCTACAAATAATATAAGTTAAAGAATAAACTAAACAATCCGCAAACTATCAATGCAAAGCAATACTTAAAGCCCCACTTAAAATATCCTCGGAAACAAATGCTTTCCACCCAAAAATAAACCACTTCAAGTGCCCCTTTTTGAATGTAATGCAAGTCAAGTTCACCTCGGATTTAGCCACTTTATCCGGATCAAAATTGAATATTCCGACAATCATTTTCTCTACATAGCTCTCCAGCTTCGCAGCCAATCCCGTCTAGAAACCGTTCAAAGACTCCTGATTGATTATGAGTCTCTGGGAAAAGGTTTTCATTCCTGCGTGGCATGACAAGGACTAGCTTGAGTTTGTGGAAAAGCTTTTAGAGTTTCGGTAACATGGCCATGTCCTGCCCAAAAATGCACAAACAAAAAGTGCACAAGCTGCCGGCGGTGAATGCATGCACACAGAGTCAATCCCCGGCAGCCACAGGGTAAACATTTGAACAGGACCTTCCCCGCTCAACCCAGGCTCACCTGCTTCTTCCCCTAAGCACTTTCTGCGATTCACAGGCCCAGAGCCCACATCACAGCACAAAAGGTGCGCGAGATAAGATTAACGCTACACTTGTGACAGTCGCACCGTGGCGCTCCATGTCGTTCGGCCGAAAATTCCGGCGGGCGTAGCTTTTGTTTTGGATGCTCTGTGGGCGGTGGCCGTACAAGGACGTGGACCGAGATCCGGGAAACTCATAGACGCACGCTGCGTTGGCGGTCGCCAAACAGGAATGCCGCAAATCGCCAAATTGAAACATAACAAAAGCCGGCCGAGGCGAAAGCGGCAGCTCTAAGCACCGCTGGGTAAATCCTCCTGAAAACTCTCTAACTTTTCGAGTGGGGGGTGGAGTGGAAATCGATTTATGAGTTGCCGAAAAAGAAAACAAAAAAAATATATATCCCGCCCGCCCAAGGCTGGATTTGCTGACGGTCTCTGAGACCCAAAATCTTTTGAAGCAAAGCGCCAACTTTGCTTTTAAATTTTTGTTGGTCGCTTGTGGTCGTGTCGCAGCCAATGGCTTCGGGGGAAAATTTAACTCCAATTGCGGGAGTGGAAAGTGGAAAGTCTGCTTTGAATCAGGCGAGAATTGATTGCATACTTTTAGGAACTCGCTGAAATTGCTGACGACAGAAAGTGTTGCATTCTTTAGGTAGCCGCTGACCAGGGAATTTCAAAGGGGGGAATTTCCTTGGAATTTTCATTTCCCCCCACTGACTGACAGATACTCTAATAAGCTGGAAAATGTTAGTATTTTCTGCTAAATTAGCTTTTCAAGGGAAATTACAGTTCTTATTATATTACAAGGATATTTAAACGTATGAATTAAGCCTGAAGTTTGAGATTGCTAAGGGGAAAATAAGTTCTCTGCAGATTTCTAAGTATTTACCACACTCTTTAAACTTCAATTGTGTAGCATTTTTAAATTTAAGGTTTGATAGATACTATTCCAATTTTCTGTATTTTATTATAAACATTAACTAAACTTTTCAAGCCTTAAAAGTGAATCATTTCCATGTTGTATAGCATTTCCTACCCTTTTAAACTGAAGATAGTGCAGGGCTTCTCAAGGTGACACAGTCGCCGTCTGACAATGACAGGCAACTCAAGAAGCAGCCACCTTCAGGACTCCCCAGAAGTAGCTTAATTAATTGAGCGAAATTAGACGGAAGGCGAAGCCCTTCACAAAGAGTTTGTTAGTCGCACAGGCGGCCATTGGCATCGCCGCCGCCGCCCTCCATCACCATCAACATTAGCATCAGTACGGGCATTAGCGTTACCATCACCAAGTTAATTACGCTTCCAAACATATACTTAGTTACACAGAGACGGGAAAATACATGGAGTACACTGAGACAATATGAAGTGTATTAGATTTGAGAGTACAACGGGTGTGTGCTGGGAATATTTTCCCAAGATTTGATTTTGTTGAGAAAGTGTTCTTAGTGGAAGTTTCACTGGACTTGTACTTCTTCGTTTTACTCATGATCTTATTGCTCAGTGTACTTAAGGAAAAAAACTGTTGTTGTTGCCACTCACCCTCCTCGGCGGCCTTCTCCTTTTCCTTTTCCTTGCGACGCTGCAGGACCACCTTCTTAAAGACCACGGCGGCCGCCTCCACTGCATTCTGCAGCTCCTGCTCGCCCAAGGTGCTGGTGTGGGCGCCGGCTCCCTGGAATGGAGGCGAATGGGAAACCCCAGACAGTTAAGCCTACTTGTTCTTCGCAGTCCCTTTGATGGGCGGCCGCCCCACTACTCACCGCTGCATCATCCGCTTTGGCCGAGGATTCCTGGGATTTGCCGTTGACCGGCTGCTCTGGCCCCTGGGCGTTGGTCGTACTCTCGTCCTGCTGCTGCTGCCCGCTGGCTGCTACTGTGGCGACAGGAAGTTCTGTTTTTTTGAGGCGCATGGCTAAATCAGAGTTTCTATGCATAAGCTGTTGATGGAAGGAGTAAATGTGCTGGGGCGTGCTACCTGTGGGGGCGGTTAACGGGGGGGAAGAGGAAGGTGCAAAGCGTTCATCAATCGGGTGCCGGAGCAACTCAAGCGCAGCTACTACTCAAGGTTCTACCGAGCAGGGACCGCAAGAATTAATTAATAAATCAACTCCAAACACGCAAACTCCAAGAACTACGTAAATATTTACTTGGATTGTGGGGGTGACTACAACACGCTCTAAATAGGGTTTCGATTTCAATCTAACTAATCTCTGTTTTGATGTTTAATGCTTAATGTTCATTGTTGTGTTATTGTGCTGTTTATGACACTACATTTTGGCTTTGATTTATTGAAGGGTTTATTAAGGCCCCATAAAGGACAAGAGCTGATTTATAGACATTTTTGAGGCAAATAAGGCTTGGTCGCACATTTAAAATAATTAACTAATTCAGGGTTAATTATAGAAAGAGGTATTTTAATATTTTTAAAATATATTGTATTTCTTTTTAGTGTAGAAATACTTTCCATAAATATTGTAATTTTAATGTGAAATGAAAGTGAAATAGAGTAGTGCCATAATTTCATTAAAAATGAAGTTCAAATTTGTAAACTATTCAAAAATGTCGTTAATAGGAGATACAAATTCAGTTAAATTTTATGAAATATCTGTTTTAAATACAAAACATAATAAATGAAACTAAAGTGGGATAAATTCAAAGGATTCAGTACCAATATATAATTTATATTCAAACTAATATGAACATTTCATTATTTTTTTGCAATTTTCGAGTGAATATAGAAATTTCAAATGAAAAATACTTGTTAACTATAAGCAGGTGCAGTTCATATTTTGTTTATGTAAACTACAAACTACATTAGTTGGTTTTATGCTCTGTTTTCTTCGATAATGAAGTGACTATGGAGTGTATAATTTCCGGTGAGGATGAATGAAAGGTGCTTCAGCCGGAGCTGGTAATAATTGCGGTCCCTGGACTCTTCAGATGCGTGGGCGCAGAAAGCAACCTTAGCTACTGTTACTGCAGGAACCAAAGCTCCTACGTGACTCACCATCCTCCGCCTCGCCGATCCCAGTGCGGCTGTTGCGACGACGGGCCTGTGGAATCTTGGAGTTGCCCCGCGTCTTGTCCAGGATGTCAGCCAGGGGACGCGGGCTGGGAATCTTAGAAGCCTCCGTCTTCTTCTGCTGGGGCTGTGCAAGAGGAAGAAACAAGGTAGGAGGCTCTTTAAGAAAGCGAATTCATAGTTAAGATTTTGATTTTAAAAATTAATGTTTTGTAATATTTATTGATTTATAACCTAAATGAGAATCCACCCACCTGAGTGTCCTTTTCGGGATGCGAAAAGGAGCGTCGGGTGACCGGCTTTGGCGTGGTCTTTGCCCCCGAATCCTCGGAAACAGAGCGCATCTGCTCCGGCTTCCGCCGCTCATGGGCGGCATGGCCCTCCGCGGCACTTCCGCCTGACGTGGCCACCGGCTCAACCCCCACGCCTGCTGTGGTGACATCCGTTGTCTGGGAGAGTTGGGCCAGCTCCTCCTGCTGCATCTGCAGTTCCCGAGACTGGCGTCGCCGCAGGCGATTGTGCATCAGCGGAGTGCGGGGCAGGGCGGCGCCGCCATAGAAGCTCTGCGTGGTGCCCATGTCCGAGTAATATCCAGGCACTCCACCCGACCCGACAGTCATGGTTCCCAGACCCACGCCGCCGCCCCCTCCTCCGTAGCCGGAGTCTGCCAGGACGTTCTCGGCACTGTAGATGGGCCTCTGGGAGGCGGGCTGGTAGCCAGATCCGTCGTCGGAGCCATTGTTGTAGATGATGCGCGGCTCGCTGCTGAAGCCAGCGTTGTAGTTCCGCTCGTACTGCATCTCGTCGGACTCGAGGAAGCTGGTGGCGCTGTCTCCAAAGTAGTCCACGTACTCCGGCCGGTTCTCCAGCTCCTCGGTGACGTCGGGGAACTGGTGGAATTGCTGCTTGGCCTCGCCAAAGGTCCTCTCCTCCTTGAGGCAATCCTGCCGAACCAAGCGGCTGGGCGAGCGGCTGGCGGACCTCTGCACCGACGTGGTGGGAATCTCCGGCAGCAGCCTCCGGTTCTCCGGATGCCCCTTTGTGTTGGAGTACTCCTCGTTGCTGTGGCTGCGCACCTTGATCATCTTGGCATGCGGATCCCGCGAGTGGTGAATGTTCACGCTCTGGCTGCTGGAGTACTGCTCGCCCGTGACGGTGCCACTGGCGCTGGCCACACTGCCGCCACTGCCCAGATCCGTGGTCCCCGTCGCTGGCACGTGCGGCTGCGAGAGGAACTGCCGCGGATTCTGGACGCTGGGAAAGAGGAAGTTCTGCTTGGCCCGGGGCGAGATGGGCATAAACTTGCCGGGCGGAGTGGCGTGCACGGTGAGGGTGTTGCCGCTGGTGAATGCCTCCGGATTGGGCAGCGTCTGCTGCCGCATGAACTCCGGCGAGCGGCGGAATTGCGGCGAAGTCTGGCGCTTCGGCGGCGATGTGGGCAACAGCTTGACATGCTGCTCGGGATTAGGCAGCGTCGCCTGGCGCGTCATCCGCGGCTTGGGCATGGGACCAGCGTCCTGTTCATCGCTGGCCAGACTCGAGGCCTGCGACTCGTAGTTCAAAGGCGGCGCCGGATTGACCGGCACCGCTGGCTCGTAGCCCGAGGGCAGCAGCTTGGTGCGATGGTACGTGCTCGGCGGCTCCGGGAACGAGGTCTGGCGCATGAAGGGTGGATAGCGCTGCTGCTCGCCCGGAGACCGCTCCGGGGAGCGGCTGTACAGCCGGTTGGGGGACGTGGACATGTAGATGGCCGGCGTGGGCTGGGCGGGCAACGTCGACTGGCGACGCACCTGCAGACGATGGTGCGTGGGGGTTACCTCCAGCTGGGGTTGCTGCGGCTGCTGCTGCTGCTGCTGTGCGTAGTTGTCGCATTCGCCCACCGTCACCTCCACGCCCACTCCGCCCATTCCCTGTGACGCCGCCGTGTTCATGTGAATGACGTCGTCGCTGTTGTAGGCGCTCGGATACAGCGGACTCTTCTGCAGCTGATGCGGCGACGTGGGCGCCGTGAGATTCACCGAGTTGTAGTTGGCCAGGTTGGCCCCGCTGCCGCTGAGCGTTGGGTCGTTGGTGAGGCTGCTCGGGAGCGTGGACTGACGCAGGACGCGGCGACCCAGCTGCCACCGGCTGGTGGCGGTGGGCGTGGCAGTGCCACTGCCGTATCCAGCGACGTGGGCGGGTCGCGGCTGCTGGGGCAGGTGATGCTGCTGGTGGTGCTGGTGCAGGGTGGGATAACTGCCCGCCGACTGGGCCTCGATGAGGTGCTGCTGCTGCGGATATAGATTGTCGGCCACCGGCTGCTGCGAGTTGGGATTATTCGGATCGTCCTCGGGATCTGTGGGCAGGCGAGGAGATTATTAGTGTTTATACCTGATGCCATTTGGTAATGGGTCGCCACTCACTTGATATGGTCCAAGAACGACGTATGCTTTTCCTCAGGACATCGCTGGTGGTCAGGTGGTCGACAGCCGTGCAGGATCCCAAAGTGTAGGCGTCCTTCAGCCAATCGCCACTCGCCGACTGGATCTCCCTGCAAGAGCAACAACATTGCCACTTTAGGAACCAGAAAACTTCGCCAAACATTGCCGCCACAAAAGTTTTCCTGGCCGCAGAAGTCAACAAGTAAAACGGCGGCGGAGTCACCGGATTCAACGTCTGCCCGTGCCAGCGACAATCAGCCGACTGTCTTGGCTCACTTACTCGAAAATACAACTGAATGCCGGATTGTCTGTGGAGCAACACCACCAACACGAGCCGGAGCAGAGCTACCCAGTCTCGGAAGAGTTGAAGCCGGCAAACGCACACTGGCTTGGGTTTACATAAACATAAACATAAATTTGCAGATACATTTTTTTGTGAAAAACTTTTCCTTGCCGGCGAAACCTCAATGGCAAAGTTAGGGGCCCAGAGACTCGAAAGAAATAATTAAATATTTAATGAATAAGTCAAACTTCAACCGGAAGTTGGTCTTATTTATATATTTTACTTTCAGGCCGACACCAACTTTAATCAAACAATTGCATATTTAATGGAATATAAAATAAAGGTAAGGGTGAGGCAACAAATGTAGAGTAAGAGTACCAAATAATGCCTATCATAAAAATGTATCAAACAATAAGTAAGCTAATTAGAATTTAAACCAAAAAATTATTACTCAAACGAATTTAATAAATAACTTAATTTAAACCGAATGCTTTGAAAAATAAACAGCTATCCGAGTTCTCTAATAAATTCACCTTAATTTCCTAATTATAAATGAATCTCAGCTTGTTAACTTGGTTCCAATAATAACTTCCTTTTGCCTCCTTTGCATTCGCAAACAAATTCCATTGAATTGACAATCCAATTCAGATACAGAAATAACATTGGTTTGCCATGCAACTTGAACTCACTTTATTAGAATCATCAACAAATTCCAACGAATTTTCCCCTTTTCCTGTTCAGTATGTAATGTGCTGTGATTAAAATGATGAATGCTGGAGTAATTTTAACTAAAAATTCGTGAAACAAAATTGTGTATTTCTCGGCAAGACACTGTGCGTCTCGAGTCTGATCTTGGGGGCGCAGTCAAGCAATTTAATAAATTCCAAATCGCACGTAGAGCGAGTGCAGCCGTTGAAGGCATCGACGCCTTCCATCGATGCCCACAGAGGGGCTGGGCCGCAATGGTAATCGAAATCGTGGTCGTCATCGCCATCATCATAATTATCCGGCAGCTGCAGCAGACGCGGCCAAATTGGGAGTGCGTCACCGGCGTTGACAGGCGTGAAATCGCTGGCACCTGTAGGCGACCTGCCGGATTCTTGGCCCCGGGAAATTTACATATGATATATGTGCTCTACGCAAGTATCTTGTTTTCAAGTTGGCCAAGATTTAATTACCCAACAGTCTGCGCCTGGCCTTGTGCACTCAATACGGGCATTTCTCAGATGCGATGTTGTTTTGGAACCGGAGTCTGGGCTTGCCCATTAACACTGAACCCTTGGGTGTGGGTCGCAAGTCTCGTCAGAGGCAATTGTTGAGTTGCCAAATGCTGGCACAAACTAACTCGAGTCGTACGATGATGTTGTGGTGACACACACAGGGCGTATGTGCAATTTACGTGGTGTCTCATAAGGGAAGAACGGGGGCCAAAATACACAGAGTGCAGCTCATTAAACGGCCCGAGCACTTGTTGACAGTTTCCTGATGGTCCAGGGAACACGTGTGGGCTTACAGGAACTCCGCCTACTCTCAAAGGATGTTGGATGAATAATTTCTGGGAGCCTTTGAGTGGGCTAATTGGAAATTCAATGCATCCTATAGGTTGCCTGAAAGAGCTCTTGAATTCCCAGGAATCAGTTGGATTCATCGGGGGAACATGGTATTTGCATTTCATCCGTTTTTCATAAAATATATCCAACCAAAGCTCAAAAACAGAAAAACACAGAACCGTATACAAACGGTTCGCAAAATCCAAAACTCCAAGGTAACAAGAGCTGGAGCATTTATGCAGAGAATCAGTTGACAGCCTGTGACACTACATGCCTGACTCTAAGGGCTAAACTGGAAAATGGGATAACTCATTTCAGCCGTGGTGACCGGTTTCACTTTCGCCATTCATTGTGAAAAAATAATGCCCATTTCTGGCTAGGAGATACTATTCTACACTATACAATGTGCGCTTGCAATTCCGTACTTTGTGAACGAATCTGCAACAAGCTTTGGGTGACAATTCCGACAATACAAAGACAACGTAAAGGGCATGCAAAATTAGATTGCAGCGACGAAAAGTGCAGCAGTGGCACTACAAAGTCCGGTGCAGGAAATGGAAATTGAAAAACAACACCTTGCCAGAGCAAAATAAAAGCTTAAACTTCTAGTGAAATACAAACTGAAACATAATAATAAAACACACATAGTTGCCTAGTTTTGATATGTTTTCAACCAGAAACTGAGTTTCGATCCTGAAACTTTCAATGAATTGTCGCAAACTTTTAAATGAACATGCATTGAATGAGATTAGCCTGAATTTGAACAATTATAGTTTATTCTTAATAATACTTAAAGTTGAATAATTGAGAATACACAGAAGTCAGTTTTTATGTGAATATGAACCTTATGGAACCCCAAGTCCTTTAACATGTATTTCGCCAGCACTTATGGTAGTTTGCAGACAAGGATATTAGGACACCAAGTAGTGTTTGTTTTTGTGACTTGGCTTTCGTGTGAGTGAGTTGGATGCTTGAGGGTTACATTTAGTTGAGTTGAGTTGTTCGAGTGACAGCCAGCGACAGAGGCACAGGAAGAAACGCCACAGAAACAGAGACGGAGACAGGACCAGAGAGACAGAAGGGAAAGACAGGTGGAGACTTACATTTGCTTGTGGCACACCACACACACCCAGTCCGTGGTGCGCGAGGTGAACTCGCGACAGGCTTTGCACACGCGCAGCTTGCAGACGCGACAGGGGGCGCCGCGGTTCGTGATGCGGCCCAGTTCGGTGGTGCAGCGAGCGCAGTGGCGACTCGGGTCGCTCGTGTGTGCGTTGTGGTTGTTTTGTTGTTCGAGCTGTTGTTGTTGTTGATTGGGCTGCATGGTTGTCTGTTGTTGTTGTTGTTGTTGTTGTGTGGCATCGAGTGGCTGCACTCCACCAACGACCTTAGCCGCACCCTTGCGCCTCAGCGCATACAATTCCGCGCGCAATAGCCTGTTGTTGTGTTTGTTGTTGATTATTTTGTTGAAGTTTTCGTTGGAGTTGTTGGAATTTTTGTTGTTGTACGTGTGGTGATTTTGTTTGTGAAATTTGAGGGGTTTCGATTGTGATAGGTTGTTGAAAGTGGTAGAGAAAGTGTTGTAATTGCAGTAGTATTGGCAGTTTTCCAGGTATTGTGGTGTTGTTGAAATTGTTATTAAAATATTGAAATTTTTAATAAATTCCAAAATTTCAGTTGTGGTTTTAATAATCAGGTGTTGTTGAAATTGTTGTCAATTGTTTGCACGGGTTAATGTAAATGTTTGAAGAGGTGTTGTTAAAATTGTTGTAGGTGTTTTTGCAAGTGTGCACAGTGTGTGGGTGCAAGTGGTGGTTCCGTTGCCAGTAGTTGTGGGTTTGTTTTTGAAATTGTTGAAGTTTTGGTTGCCGTCATATAGGGGGAGGGGTGGCAGGGGTTTGGTTTCGGGTTGGTAACATAATTACGTGACAGACGCATAGACATTTTAGTTAGATTGTTGGTTAAGGAACGAAAACACGTTACAAAAGTTAACATGACATGTCGAGACAGATATATAAAAAGGGAGAGCGACAGAGACAGAGACAGAGACAGAGAAAGTGACAAGCGTGGGTTGCGGGTTAACGTGTATGAGTGTTGGTGTGTGTGTGTGTGCGTGATGTATGTGTAGTTGAATGGAAAGAGACAAAGAATAAAAAGAACACACAAAAAGTTGTCATTAGTTGATTTAGTAGCAATTTAATCGATTTCCGAATTGAACTTTGGTTAATTTGGTTAGCAAAAATTCACGTGCGCCACATATTTTAAAATGAATTAAAGGGAGAAGCCGAGAGACAATAAACCAATTATATTTGTTGTAGCGGATGTGCACAAACTTTGAGGTCAAAATTAAATGAAATTATGAATGTAGATATAATTGTGCTTGTTTGACAGATGGATATCGAGTATTTCAGGTCAAAGGCTGCTCAAGTGACTAGAGATAGGCGAACATGTATAATATAATTCATCCAATCAACCCAATTACAAATCGTAAACATAAAAGAGATTATTTGCTAGAGTTGACATTCGAATTAAAGAAATAGAAATTTCAAAGGTTAAGGGTCAGCTCTAAACCAAGAGTCATGGCTTACTTCTAGACTTCCGCTACAATGACGGTTCAATTAACTGAAAGGAATCAATTTAGACCCCTTCTTGTATAAATTTCCACAGGACAAAGGACATCTAATTAAATGCCACATACACGGACCCCAAAGAGCGTGGAATTTATGCAAATGATGGACGTGTGGGTGAAAGTTGGCAATTCAATTAAATCGGTAATCAAGTCGATGTCCGGTTTGCAAATTAAGTTTGAGGTCCCGCCATGTTGCTACTCTCTATACTCCCGGGATTTTCGGGCTTAAGGGCAACCCTGCTGCTCGTCCTTGAGCCGGTTGCTTAATATTAACACGCAGCTGGCAGGCGAGAGCCATAAAACATGGCCAGGAGCTGCTGACACATAAAACAAACAGAACACATGGGCGGCAACGGCTGTGGTTAAGTTAATAGCACTGAAATTCATTGAAAAAAACAGCTTGAAATTTCCTTATTAACAATAAATCAATTGTTCCTCATATGAGTTTCTTTTTAATGAATTCTTGTATAAATAATAATAAAAGTAATCGTTAGCAACTGTGACATTTTTACCACGGCTGTATGTCAACGTAGAGCCTTCGCAAGTGTGATGATGTGATGTGTCAGTGAAGGAGTCACGCAGAGCGCATAAAAATCCAAACAAGACTTTGGTTTCTGTGTAAATTATGCTGCCCACCAGCAACGAGAACAGCTATTTTTAATTATAATTTTATCTGGAGCCTAGCATTGGGATTGGAGTGCGTGCTGGCCTTATTAACGCCACAAAATTGCCAAACGACTGTTGTAGGGCCTCGGCAAGCGGCTGTCAAAGCGGGACAGGAAACGGAAACGAAAGCCGAAACCGAGGCCGAGCCAAAACTGTTGCATATTCTCGGGGGCACAAACACACACACTGTGCGGCATTATGTAGCATGTAGAGAGCAGTGTGCTTTGACGAACTAACCACGGACCACGCCACAGCACTATGGTTCAGAATGCCACTTTTGTTGGCCAAAACCCATTTTTTCAAAGTTAACTAAATAACGTAATTTTGGCCGCAATCGATCAAGAATAGAGTGACCATCAACGAACCATA
>VNJV01015684.1:0-17229 GCA_008042635.1 Drosophila nikananu | reverse complement strand
GGGGAGAGGCGCTCAAAGGATTTAGTTAGTGCCAATCTATTCAGTGTGTGTGTAAGTGTGAATTGGCTTTGTTTGGCTGCCGAATCCTGGCCAGCAGGAGCTGCATAAATCAACGGCAGCCGCACTTCTCGGGGTTCGTTTGATTTCTGATTTTTTCATTTCCAGCTCGATGCTGACGCACGCTTTAAGGCCATAAATCTTGCGATCTGGCCGAAAAATGTCTTGGTCTTTAATTGTTGAGCGCACAATCGCAATGGCGATGGCAATCGGCAATCTGCAATCGATGATGATTTCACAGCACGACGCGACACTATCATTGAATGCCCCCGTTGAACATGATGTATCTGCTGCCATTTGTCACTGTAACAAGTTGAGCCTGGCGGCCGAAAGCAAACAATTTGCCACCGGCTATATATTCGCTATTTGCTGTTAGCTGTTTGGCTTTCAGATATTTGCCATTAGTCGCTTACGTGGCGCTTGCACTGCAACGTGGATGTCATAGATACTGGGCAAAGATACATAGGTATATATCTGCCACACCATGCCCGAAAAACACTGGGTTACAGGGAAAAGATACATTCAATTAAAAGACTGAACTTGAAACTAAACTAATTAAGGCGACATTTTCTTCAACCTCAGCTATATATATTGTATCTAAAAAACAAATATAGATGACTGAAAATATGTATCAAGAGGCATAAGATAGGTTCTATGGCTCAAAAACCCTTTAAACTGCTAATTTCTTATAATCCTATGTGAGAAAAACTATATACAAATTAATTTCCTGTAAGCTAGTGTAATCAGCGTGGGTTTCGAAGGCGGGGCATGAATTTGCTTCTACGCTTTTACTTTAAACAATAAATTCTGGCCCAGCGCTATCTCTTAGCCAGGATGATGCCCGGGAACAGTCTGGAAAATGCATTTAGATATATATATATATATATATATATATATCGTATATTTTTGCTGCTTTTGTTTATGTCCACGTGAGGCATAATGCAGCGGCTAATGAGTAAATATTGCCAGAGATAATATACGACGGTGTGGTAGCTTTCCCGAGAGATAGAAATCTTTGCTCTGCGCGGCTGCAGCAAGTAATTCAGGAAGTACCCTATATATTTTTCGCTTAGATTTAAGTAGTTCGTTTTCTAGTAGAAAACAGATAAGGCAATGACTGTGAGTGCTGCTTAAATGCTATTCAAATATTATTCATTCGCAGTCTGAGGACCCATTATGGGTCACTGGGAAATAGCTGCAATGAATGCCAATAGAATTTAACAAGTAAATGGGAGAAACAATTAAAAAGTGATTAGTAAAATTATTTATGTGTTTGCAAATAGATTGTTAAATTATTTTTCAAATAAATTAAACTATAAATAGCTGCTGCTCATCTAATGATAACCCATTAACATTCTTTAGCACCATAAAAATATCAATTAGTTCGAATCATTTATTAAAACAATGAGAGCTTTAGCACTTGGCCATTATAAGTTTTATTCTTGTTATTAGTTCTTGGGGGCCTGTGATTTTATGTTGTTATTGTCGATAGAGAATTTCTTTGATTATGGCAAACTAAAAACCATTTGGCCATGATTTATGCGATGCAGAAGCCCATGTAAACAATTTGCGCCAACAATAAAGCCCAAACACAACTCACTCCGAATTTCTCTATTTGCCATCGGCCCCCATCATTTGTGGCTTTTGCCGATTGATTGATATTTCCTAATCGACTTGCTCCCAAAATTAATTTGCTTTCCAGTCATTTCAACAGCATCGTTACATAACAGGCAATCGGATGTGGATTCAAACACATCGACCCAGGCTCATCTGCGGCATCCGTGTTTATTGTATTAGGCATTTTTCAAAAATTAATTGCATATTTTGAGCTATTTTCGAATCGCAATTTTCCACCGTGCGCGGTTTTCCTGACCACAAGAAAACTGAAGAATCAAAAAAAGAAGACGGAGAGGTCTAAACAATAACAAAAGGCTCGCGCTGATTGAACCGCTCAGTGCACAATTTCAATCAATTTTTCAATTAATTTTCATTACCCCTCGTGCGGCCAGTTGGAGAAGTGGGCCCGATGATCAAACGTTGATGGGATCGCACGGCCAACGTCATTGTTAAGGCCGTGCTGGCCATACGCAAATTCAGGAGAATTAAAATTAATTGTTATGGGACCCCATAAACCATTACAATGCAGGAAAATCGCTTGGCGACGTGACTCACACAGCAAGTGGGACAAATAGTAACAAATTAAGCGATTAACTCAAAATGTGTATGGATTGAGTTTGTTTTTATATTTATTTTGTACTGAGAAATAATAAAGATTACAGAGAAATTAATGGGAATTATTGAATAGCAAATCAGCTTTTATGTTATCTATTCTTGTTAAAAGAAGAATATAAGAAACCAAACTATATAACAAATATACTTAAATGAAATGAAAAGAAATCCTCTTAAATATCAATATCATTTAGGAAGAACTATTACATTAAATCCCATAAGGAACCAAGTTTACAAGTATTTCTTTCAACTTGCCAACTCGATTCAAAGATTATTGTTAATAAACCCCTGGAAAAATGGTTTTTTGCTGTGTACAACCTGCAACAGTTGTCGTTCTGGCCAAGAGGGCTTAGAGGGCAGGGCCGGGCGGTTCTTAGACATGGCCAAAACAAACAAACAAACTACACAACTTATGCGACGCTTACATGGCCCCGTGTGTGCGGGTTCAATTAACGTTGGCCAAAACGACAACTTGTTCTCCAGCCTCTGGGAACCTGGAGTGGAGTGGCCTTAAAAGGCGGCCCGAGATGCCCTGGCAATCAGCGGCCCAACTGGCAGAAAAAGTTGTTAATTGGAATTTAACAATCACTAAAAGCGTCTAATGGAGAGATGCGTGCTAGATGCGTGCGTCGCCTCTCGGATCGCTGGCTGGCTTGCCCCACTGTGCTCCGGCTACCAGTTTACCCACTCTGCGCTTTATCTGCCGGCAAATGTAGAAATTAAGTTTCGCTTGGCCAGATGGATCCATCCATCCCAGACTCGGCCTCGGACTCACTTGGACTGTCAGTATCGCTTACGTGCCGCCGCAGCAGCAGCCGGGCAAAAACAATCAACATCAACTTATTTGTCCGCTGGCTAAACATCGGCCTGCAGCAGCAGCTGCTGCTGATGCCAGATAGCCAGATAGCGGAGGCCTCGTTGTCATGACCATTCCTGGGCCCCCAACTCCGTCGCCGGCACCGGGAAGAATCGTGATTTTCCCCCACACACACTGGCCAAAATAATGAGATGCCGCAAAGAGAGTCACGATTATTTACAGCCTTTTGTCAGCTAATTTAATTAATTCTGGTCAATTCTAAGGCCAAAATGTTTGACATTCTTAAATGTAGAATTTAGAATTGATTTCTTCTATTTAATTGAATTTTAATTTGATTTCCCTCAGTGCACTGCTTGCATTCTTTCCGCCGGCATTTAGTCGTGGGCCCCGCAACAAAGATCGTTAGGCGAAGGAATTATTGGGAGCAGCTTTTCCAGCCAGCCAGCTTGTGTGGAAAATAGTTTCTCTCGGCGACTCTGCTCCTCAGTGGCTCTGCGGATGACAGGCCAACGCTTTTAGCCAGCCCGCCCGCTGGCTTTCGGCTGGCTCCCCGTAGCTCATCGGAGGCATTGGCTCCTCCTGCAGGTGACAGTTCACGTCACCGCAGAGCCACCAGCTGGCAGCCACCGGCGGCACCGCTCCACTCGGCTCCTTTGTGCAGCTGCCCTGTCGGCGCTAATGAAGCATCACACACACACACCTCTCGTCCAGGCACACTCCAAGGTGGCTCATGCTCGTATGCTCTCGCATCTCCCGATTAAAGTCAAGGGGCACCGTGTGTTCAGCTTAATTTGCAGCGCTGACATTAATCAATTGCAACGTGGGCTGGGCCCAGCGGGAAGAGGATGAGGATGCGGTTGAGGATGAGAGTGGAGAGTGGCGACTGGAGGGGATGGAGAATGGAGGATGATATGTATGGCCATAAATTAGCTGCGGCGGGCCACGAGCCACAAGCCACGAACATGGCCAGAGACACCTGTTGGTGGCCACTTCCGATTTGGCCCGTCTCCTAGGGATGGCATAAAAAGGAGTGATTTGCGATACACAACTCAAGCATTCGATAGATTTTTCAATTATATTTTACTTGTTTAATATCAAATGAAATGAAATAATGCTTTAAAATGAACATATTTCCAGAAACCAAGTTAACAGCAGCCTTATAAAATTGCTATCAATTGAAAAGCAATTTACTTTACTGTTTCGATTACATATTTATTTTTATTTTTTGCTTTTAAAGACCATCTCTAAGGCATCTGAATATGATTTGCAACCTTCGACGTTCGCTGAACATCGATATGCTCTTTAGATAACGCCGAGGAGCCACTTTGGCTATTAATCACGCGCGGATTGCCAAGCTCATGCTCTCGGGCCCTTGTTCAGACACTTGTTGGCATTAACTGCAACATTAATCCAGGCCAGCCACTTGGCCCACAAACACTTTTGCTGAAGCGCCAAAGTTATTGACACATCACATAACGCAAACACCCGCACATACACAGGCGCACACCCGTCATTTATCGCACCGGAACGTGTTGACAGCTGCAAATCAAATTGTCATTAAATTTTCATTTTAAATAGAAGCCTCTGGGCACGTCTCCAGAAACTAGCGAATCTGCCACAGGCCGCAACATAGTGTGGCAGCGGTAATTGCAATTAAAATGATTTTCGAGGCGTGACCCGCAGACACTGACACAAACTCTGTTGGTGGCAATTGGGGGCGGCATTCGAAACTTTTTGGGCAACAACTGCGAACTGGCAAAATGTCAGAGGCAAGGCTGGGTTACAAGTTCGCAAACAGTTACGAATTGTTGGAAATTGATATGAGCATGTGTTTAAAAAGTGGAAGATTTACCATAATTGATTCGTTTAAGAAATACTTTAAAGTGGGAATTACAGAAGGAGAAGTTGTATTAAGTAAGTATTTAGTTACTCAGTAGTTAATACGTTAAAGTTATAGAATTAAAATAGAGCTTATAAATTAATGTATCTGCTAAACTATCCCATTATCTTTACAAATTAAAGACTAACTAGTGAACCTTGAAAATATCTCTTGAGAACTGATAATAAATCTAAGAATTTATTATCTAAAGGCTTGTCTTTCCCAATATTTTAATTATTATTTATGGGTCCTACAAGATCTACAAAAAAACTGATCTACCAAAGTCAGTCACAAGCATAAGGCTCTTTCATAGCTCTTGACATTGATAAGATAGGCAAGGCTCACCATTTGAATGACTCAGAACTTGACAAATTTAATACCCAAAAGTATTTTTAGCTAAGAAAATTACTCAAGAGTTTGTTATATGCTTCTGAACCTCAACCAATTCTTGGACTCGAACTTTAACCAACTTAAAATGCAAGTGCCGGCCCTAATGCAATTCTAATGATAAATTGGGACCCTGCTTTGTCTGGGACAAACCAGGTTAGCGGCTTGCCGGCAATGCGGCGTATGCGTAATATTTATGGGACAAGGCACATGTGGCAAGGTTCCAACTGCCAGACGAGCATCACATGGCATAAATAAACACATTTCTCTCTTGGCGATGCGTTGGCACAGCATGAGAATTGCATTAGAAATGGGGGTGGGCCACGGGGAACACCCACACCTCAGAGCTCCGGCCCACGTCCGTGTGTAATGAGCAATTAAAAAAGCGCGCATAACTAAATTAAAGATGCAGAAAGGGGAATTGTGTTGTGGCCAACTGCCGGGCGAACTGCCCGAAAGGCCGCCTTTCTGCGGTCGGGCTCAAAGTCTTGTGTTTTTGTGTCGTGTCACAAGTCCCATTTGATGTTCATTAGCTTGTTTATTGGGTTGTTTAATGGCCAAACCGCCGACAGCCGGCAGCAGGCAGCAGGCAGCCGGGTCCTTTTGTGACAAGCTCTAATTACTTGTTCTCGGGCAACAAAAGTCGAAACTTTTAGCAACAAATGTTGCAACATTAATTAGGGACACATTTGCAGAAAATTCCCTTTCAATTAGCGCCCGCCTTTGTGTGCCGGGACACGGACACTCGAGTGTCCTGCGAATGGTTTCCGGCTGTGAAGTGCCACTGAGCAGTGCGGAATGTAGTGAGCTGCGGATTAAGCGAGTCAAAGGTCAGCTGCTCTTAATGTCCTGCCACTGGGTCACTTCCTTGTCCCCGGCTTTAAAGGCAAGGCTCCTCCTCCCACCTGCTGCCAACCCCTGCACCCGACCAACGCACTCGGTAAATCCCGGCTAATGAGTTTCCGAGTGGAATAAATAATGCAAAATGTTTCATAAATATAATCAAAGACAGAGAGACAGTACAGTGAGAAACCTATAGAGAAAAATAACCTATGGGGTTGATTTCAAGATATTTGCTTTATTTATAATGATTTTATTATCCATGTAATCAGGAGAACTTGTATAATTTTCTCTATTTCCTTGGCATTATCTTCTAGATAAATGAAACTGATTGAGGTGAAAGAATGCAGCTAGTCATAAATTGCTTTATTGACCTCAACTTTTCCTGCCTCCCATATTTCTCTCTGTGCAGCTTTGCATTTGCCCCCAACTCCTTGGAGTGGCATGTTTTACCAAATGTCCATCTTCACACGGCTGTCTCGAGTGAGTGGCAGATGGATTGGCAGCCAGTGTCGTTTCCCCAGTCCAGAATGCCTCAGGATAGCTCAGGCTATGGCCTTCGATGTCCTCAGATCCTGCACAAGAGCCAGAACCAATCACTCCGAGTTGGACCGCAAATCGTGGGCTGAAACTTAAACCAGAAAACTAATTGAAGTTGTGCGAATTCCGTGCTCGGACATAATTTGCTCGTAGCTTTTGTACTTTCAGATAGCTGCTGATCCAATCAGCGTGGAGGAGCGCCGTCCAGCTCCGCCATTAAATCCTTTGCGTTTCGACTTTGGCCAGTTGATTAAGTATGCATAAACAGCAATTATGCCGCCCCGCGGGCCACCCACGTAATTTATGCTAAGTTATGGCGTATTATATCTATTGCGGGGCCGAAACCGCGCGCTTGTATTACCAAAGGAGCCCCAAGGAGTCCCAAGGAGATGGCCAAAACAAAATCCATACATTAAGCATATCCTTTTACGAGAGCTGGGTACCCGGCCATAGTAACCCATTGAAATTAAAACGCTCTATTGAAGGGGCTTCCTTTTCCCTTTTTCGGAAACCTTTTGTTGCCTTTGCCACGTCGCAGCCCTGTTTTTTGTGTGTGTGCTTTGCGGCCACGAAATTGCAGGTAATTAAGATACCGCCCACTGGGAGGGGGTGGCAGCAAGAACGCGAAAGTACAGGGAAAGCAGAATGAAAAGCATAATTCACTGTCTGAAAATTCATTTCGACATTTCGCTTCCCTTTGACACGGCGGCTAAGTGGGCTGAATTTGCCTCCCACCTGCTTGCCTGCTTCTTAAGGGTTTTTCGTCCTTTTTTTATTCGAGGAGATGGAGAACCTTCTGCGCAATCCTCTCTCCTTGGGTAAATTGAGTGTAAAGTGTGTTAAGTGCGCCCGCGTCTAGGCATTTACTCAAATTGAAGTATAATTGACTGCCAGCTATTTGTTTTGAGTGGAGTAGGCCCCTAAAATATTTCGCTTAATATATTCAAATGCGCCATAAACCGGGAAACGCACGACTAAGTGTCCCATAAAACAAATACTATTCGGTCTGCTTTAATTATCAAATTGGGGATTGTATTTGCATGGAAAGTATATATATAAATCAATATAATGTAATCAAGATCAGGCTTAACGCAAAAAATAATTAAAACATTATATAGTCAGCAAGAAACTAAACAAAATTGTTGTTCAAGCACTTAAAGCGCTCGTGTCTTTGTTTCTGAAAATCTAATACAAAATCCAATCACAAACAGGGGCATTTAATTAATGCCACATTGCAGGAAGTCTCCTGCTGGTACAGCCAATCTGAAATATATTTTGCATGAGGGCGCATGTTGCATTCGTTTAACCCACTTCGCATTCATTGTTGCATGCAGCATGAAATATGGAAAATTATGCTGGGGCTCGGTGGAGGAGGAAGTGGCAGTGGAATTGCATTGCTTATCGAAAAGGTAGGATCGTAGCAGTCACACGCAGAGAAATGTATTCCTTTTCTTAGAGAAGTTTTTAAAAATGTTTATTACAAGTTTAAGAAAAGAAATCCTTAGGAATTTAAGACTTTCTACGGCTTAATCTATTTAATATCCTGTAATTCCAGAAAAACTTTACTATTCCAACTATTTTTATCTTCCCTAGGCAATCTCCTAGTTCATAAATTAACCAAATTATAACAGCCATTTAGTTTCATCCCATTAATTACTATTTTTCCTTGTGCACAAGCTGCAAGCCACACATTCTCCATATGCCAGGCCAGAGAATCTGGTTGAACATTGGCCATTATGTCCATAATTTGCTAAATGCACAAACACTGCCAGGAACCGTAACAGGGGCAGGAGTAGGACTCTCCGCTTTCTTCTCGTTACCCCCAGAGGAGGCAGAGATTTTTGGCCAGCGACAACGTCGCCCTGGGAGATAACTCTGGCCAAGTTTATTGAATTATCCGGCAGTGGATGCGGGATGGTCGACTCTGTTTGTTGGGCAGGCATAAGCAACTGTGAGGATAAATTGGCAACATCGCTTTAATTGGCTCCGAGGCGTGCAATCAAAACAGTTTTCGATAACGCGGCCCGAGAGGTTCAAAGTTCCTTTGACATGGCTTGCGGCCGGAATGCAACTTGGCATTCGGTTTCGGCCACAAGTTCTGCCTTTGGCTCTGGCTTTTGCCTTGCCTGTGTCTTGTGTTGCCTCGTGGGCGAGAAGGCAAATCAGATAAGCACTTACGGCCAAGCACACACACACACAATGTGGCCAAGAGCAGGAGAGCCGGCGCAAACACACACATGACTGGCTTGTAATGGAACTGCGATTGTATCTGGCAGATACAATTGTGCAGGGCCCACAAACGAACTCATTTGTTTGGCACGCAGATTTATGCTCATGTTGCTGTCCCTCCTCACACACTCGACCCCCATGTTGTCAACCAGGAGGATGCCTAATTAAATATCACAGACAGGCGAAAGTTCAGAGCCAGAAAAATTACACTACAACTGAATTAATTAACTCAACAAGTTCAACTTCATTAGCTGCCGAGTGGCATCTTTGCCCGGTTTCATGGACAAGAAGTCGGTAAACAAAAGTTTGCAGCTGTCGGGAAAGTTTATGATCTGACCTCGCACTTGAAACGGAAAAGATACACTGGGAAGATGCAGGAAAAGGTCGGAAGACTATTACAAAACTATTAAATATCTTGCACCTCTTTTTGATAAATATATTTCCTCAGATAAGTCTCTGAATTTAAGGGGAAACCCTATACAATTTTCAAGACGCAGAGGTAGAAAAATTTTATTTCTTTTTCGGGCCACGATTTCCCACAGTGGATAGCAACAAGTTCCTAAGAAACACAACTCAGAAGCTAAGCACGCGCCATCGGCAAAAGTTACATTTAATTAATTTTTGATTCCGCCAGATACATTAACAGCTCTTTTCGTATCTGCGAGTGACGCAATTGGCTTGCTTGTTGCCTGTTATTGATTCAGATTAGATTCTGATCCGATCCCTCGGCTGGCCATAGTTTTCCTTAGACAAACACTGACCACCACTTCGCCCGCAACTGCGACGGACACAACTTTTCAGTTTAATTAAAAAGTTTATCATGGAAAACAAATTATGCTAGCAACTTTGTATCCGTTTCCAGCTTGTTCTACTCTCTCCGACATTAGATACTGTAATTGTTTCCAAATTGCTGTCGCCGCTCCTCAAGCTCAATTGCTGGTGGGCATTAAAATGCAATAAATCACAAATTAGATTCCAGCCGAACATCAAAAGTAAAAGACTCCTAAGTAAACTTTCACGTTTACTTTGTCTGGAGATGTATGCAAAATTAGGCGCAAACTTTTCCAAATCGAAGGCAACTCGAACAACTCAAACACAAAGGCCACAGCTGACCCGAGCCGGGGCATTATCGAGGCACTTCTGGCGACCATTGTTCGCCCATTATGCATTCAGACGGAGACTGGGACTGGGAGTGGGACTGGGATAGGGATCGGTGGACGAGGGACAGCCCGATGTCAGCTCGGATGAGTTACTGACAATTACACAATGACAATCCAGTCGCATTCCAGCCGGAGCAACAGTTCAAAGAGCAGCAGCAACACAAAAGGAAGCCACCAGGCAGCAACATAAATAAGGGAATACAGCACATTAAATCTGCAGAAATAGCAGCAGCAACAATGGCCTAGGAAAATAGCAACGAGATAACAAGAAATTAAGCCAGACATATAAATAAAACAGAATTAGTTATAATCGCTAGACTGAGCAGCAGCGATAGCAGCTTAAGTTAGAGAAATTGAAAAGTGGGTAAACACGAAAGTGTATGCCTTCTTTAATATTTTTTGCCAAATAAATAAATAAAGCTATCATCTAGAATTTGTTTTAAAATGTGTCAATTCTATTAGTTTAATAAATTTATGCCTCAAAAGTATTTATAACTAATAACATACAATATTTTATTCCAAGCAAAGTTAAAATATGTATCATAAATTTTACTGTGATATTCCATTTGTTCAAATATTAAATAAATTTGATTTAAATAAAAACTACATAGTTTAACTGGCATACTTAAAGTATTACTTTCAATATTTAAACAATTTCTTCAACGAATCCCAGTGAAAAAATGAAAATGTACTTTATTTTGGCAATATAATAAAAAATCAACATTTTACAAACTGCTTAAGGAGCCGTATTTAAAAGAAAATATAATATTAAATACAAAAATATACTTGAAACTACAATTTAAAACTATGTCAACCTTCAAAAGCTTCACAAAAAGAAGCCAAATTTAATAAAAAATAGAAAGAAGAAATATGCAGGCACTAAAGAAGATTAAAGCATCAACAAATAAAAGCAGTTTTCTCGGGGAAACTAAGACGACAACTTGCAATTTCCATTTGAATAGCGCAACAATTGTCAAAAGGCAGTGCAAATTGCGAATGAAATGAAATATGAAAATCAAACTGCCTTTCCCAATTGACATTAGCCGAGGCGGAGGAGGCGAAACCATTTCGCGGGGGCGCCTCAAAATGCTCGGGGGGGCGGAAACGGAGGTGACGGGGCCAAAACCATTCGACTTGTTCGGCTGACAATGGCCTTAGCCGGGTGTGTAGTCAATTGTAAACACATTTAAACAAAACCCAACGAGACGTGCAGAAAATTGCTGATATGAAAAGTGAAAAGTGCGACCGGAATGCCGCCTACGCCAATTTGTGTTGCCAACATTCTTCGGGGGAGACGCGAGGTGGCCGAAAAGGCAGGCAGCAAGGAGCCAGCCGCAAAATAATGTTATTGATATGAATTGAGTGAGTTTCGCAGGAAGCTAAAGTGCGTGAGCAGGCCGAATAATTATCCTGGCTGCGTGCTCGGAAAACTCTAATTTTGTTGCCCATTTTAGGTGTGGGTTTGTTGTGAAATCAAATTAATTGTGAGACGGTGTTTAGGGGTGTGGAATAAATAAGAAATAATGGCAAATCAACAGGGCCAAGTACAACCGTTGAATATCAATACTAAGAATGATGTTCTCTTCAAATTAAATTAGGAAAATTAAAAAAGGTAAAATCAGGTTTAATTATTATTTCTTTTTCCAGAAAGCAAACAAATATCATAAGTCTACTGTTTGCAAAATTTCCAAATTTGTTTTAGGATTTAACAAATAAAATATTCTTACTGCTTGGACCGCAACTTCAGACATTTATTTTCTCCAACTTAAACCCTCTTTATTTTATATTTCCATCCTCATTCTTCAACTGGACTAAAAAGAATTTGACAGAAAAATCTCCCGTCCTAGCAACGACCAAGAAATAATCAAATTTTATGATGAACACGCCTCGACGGGGAATTATTATAAGAGGCCTCGCCGAGAAAAACAAATTCCCAGCTCACAAAAAAAACTTTGGCGAACAATAACAAAATGAAAGAAATGTGCACTTGAGCCGCTGAAAAGTGTGGAAAAGTACGTTTTCGCGAAAGGAAAAGTTGTTGAAATCAAAGTACATAAGCAGCACAACAAATAAGCGCAGTTAAAGTACGAATTTTCTCACTGGCTTTGGCCAAATGACAAAGTTAAATAAAAGCCAAGGCAGGGCAGGGCAGGGCAGAGCAGGGCAGGAGAGCAGGGATGTAACACAAGGAGCAGAAGGAGGCACTGGCTTGTTGCTAAGTCTGTCACACTTTGAAAAGGATACGGCGCACATGCAATGTGCCTTTGAGCAGCTGCTCTCCTTCGTGTTAGGATTTTGTGGCATGTAGGCAAACAGCGGGGGAAGCAAGGGAATTTCGAGGCTTGAATTATGAGAGCCATACACAGATTTGATTTACATTTTAATAGGTACATAAATAAGCATTAAAAACACTTCCTAATCATAACAAATTTAAATTTTATTTGCTGAGCAAAGTGTAAGTTTTGATCTTGGTAACTACCGCCTTGACCGCATCTGTGCGTGGATTTGGTGCTGGGTTGTGGGCACTTTCGAGTAGACCGCAAGACATTTGTGAAAGAGCAAACAACAGACGGCAAACAAAGTCCTTTGCAGGTCTCACACTTTTACCCGTCTCTCAGACATATGCAAATTTTGTGCGCGAAACAAATTGTGCAATTGTTGCTGCGAGGCGGCGGCGGGAACAAGGCATTTAGCACGTGTGGCACGTATTTCATTTTAGAACCCAGCGAGAACACAGCACGCACATCTATCCTCAGACCACTTTTCGGATTTTCCCTTAGCTTTTCGCCAGCGCGGAAAAGCAATGAACCAGGACAAAGGTCGGCGAAAATGAAGAGGGACCGAGAACCGAACACCATCTCCTCCAAGGCAAGAATGTGGCACAAATGCACTTTGTGCTGGGCCCTTTGAAACTCCATTTTGCTGGCTCACTGGCCTAAAGCCTCATCTTTCTTTAATTCACGGCTGGCCGGGGCTTTCGGGCCAGTTTTATAAATTATTCCATTCCATTAGGGTTCGGCTTTCACGCTCGCTCGCTGGCCGTTTTTGAATCTGGAGCCAAGTGCGAAAGTGCCGAGTGGCAAGAGGCAAGTGGCAGGAGAAAAGCGGCCAGTGGAAAGAGTGTGTGGAAAAATAAATAAATCGCCTGTACTCGTAATCTCCGACAACATTTTTATTGCCTTCTCCCGCCATTTGACGCTGGCCAACCGACATAATCCTCCTCCGCATACAGAAAGGATACACAGATACATCCGGTGGATACAGGAAGTTTCATACTATTAAAAAGGAATATAAATTTAAATAACAAATTTAGAAACATGGCAAACATTTTTAATATTAAAATAAGAACAGTTTTTAATTAAAATTATCTTAACTTTTACTCTAAAGTTAAGATAATTTAGTTAGTTACTCAGAAATACTGTTTCCTCATAGCTTTCAAAGGATTGCTTCTGATTTTCAAGATGTATACGGAAATGACAGTGGAGAAAAGGATTTACTGCAAAATAATTCCGATTATAACATTTATTTTTCTTGATTTGCATCTTAAATACTTTTTATACAGACAAAAAATAATGAGAAATATATTTATATATAAGATCAAAGTATAAAACTCCATGCTTAGAAAGTCCCTCTGAATTTCTTTGCGTGTGGACCCTTTTTAGCAGGATCTCCTCGCCTGCTGAGCTATTCCTTATTTACACTTTACATTTATTTGAAATATGAGCTGCCTTCCAGGCTGCCGAGTGCAGCGCTAAATAAACCAGCAAACACGCTCTCGTTCTCGCCTCTCAAATCGTCCCCATGGCAGCTGTCAGTTGGCATTATTATCGTCAACAAAAGACCCTTGTGGATGTGATACATTCCCCGGACATTACGGCTGGTGGGGCTTAAAAGATGACAGAATGCGATTTGAATGTGGCCGCTTTCCACTGAGCACCAGAAAAGAATTCAATTCCCTTTTGCATCGGATTCCTGCGTGAAGGAGATGAATGTTGGACATTATTGGGAGACTATAAAAGGGGAGAACTTCAGTGAAGTGGTTGGACACATGAGCTGGAAACCACAAGATGTTCCACATAAAATAAGGAAATAAATCATAATAAAAATCATATAATCATATTTACAAATATTTAGCTATTCAAAATTAAGCGTAAAGCCATAAATAAATATTGTTTTATAGACTGAGCCTAATGTATTATGCATGCGTGCCATTAAAACCCATTTTAATTAATTCTTACCATATACCCGCTACATTTAAAACCAATTGACAGCCGAATTCAATTAAAACAGCAGTTAAAGCCTTTATTTTCTGTAATTAATTGCGCAAATTGATTTATTGTTCAAATTTAAAGTCACTTGGCTCAATTTTGCAAGCTAAATTGAAACCTGTAAACAGTAAATAAAAATGTGTCTCTTCAATAAAAAGGATTTTCATTTATAATTCGAAGCGGCACTTCCGGCTGAAATACGGAGCTGAAATCCACAGGAGCTGGCGAAATTGAAAACTCATAAATTGCCTTTATTCGCTGTCATTCCGTTGGCAACAAAAGTGCCGGGCAACAGAAACGATTCGAATGCATCAATGGCAGTCCAGTGAAATCCAAATGGAATCCCCACCGAGTCGGGCCAAGGCTAAAACGTTTCAGCCATGGCTTGGCCAGCAGCCGGAATGTTGTTTTAGGCACAAATGCTATTTAAACGATTTAAAAGCCCGCTCGACAAATCCCCTCCACTCGCGCCAGAGTGCTCAATGAAATATACACATAAAATTCTGTGGAAATGGCTCGCTTTTAACACAATCTCTTTAAGCATAACAAATTTAATTTATGAACATTCGATTGTTTCATCTTATAGTTCTTTTTTTAAAGGCAATTAATTGCAACAATCAACCCACACTCATCGCATTTAATAACTAATGCCATTGTTTGCTTAAAAAACAAACGAACATTTAAAGAAATTTAAGCATAAATCATGCAAGAAATGTCTGTGTGGTGGGCGGGACGAAAAGATATGTGAAAAGCTGCTGCAGACATCGCCGTATGATTTATCCGCCTAATAAATTCCTGCAGCAGCATTCAACGCTAAAGCACAATGGAGATAAACTATCCGCGGGGTTACAGTCGCACTAAACCCCAGCTCGATTCACGACTGACAGCCAGCGAATTGGAAATCGGCAAACAAACATTTTCATTACTCATACGTCATGGGGGCAGAACCCAACCAAACGAGCCATCGAAAACATTTTGACAGATGCAGCAGACTGCGGCACAATTTCGCATGGTTACGTTTTTTAATACACAAAACATTTTGCGAACAAAGTTTTTTCATTGTGCCAGGGAATGATTTTCCACCGGTCGCCAAAAAAAGTGCAGTTTTTCCGAAGGTTACGTATGCCATAAAAGTTTCACAATAATTTAAGAAGGGAAATCTTATCTTGAGTATCAAATCTAAAAATGCTTTTATAATTTAAAGGTATTTTATATTTTAGGGTATTTAATATCATGTATTTTTCCTCAGCAGCGTTATTTTTCGAAAGAGTAGGCGTGCCGTGGAAAATGCTTTTTCCGGAGTAATGGCCGAGGTCGACACTTCAACGCCGAGTGCTAAAATAGATGCCTTACACATGTAACTCACGCGCACACACACGCGGCCGTGGGAAGTCAAATACATTTGCCCGTTTTATGCTTTTCCGGCTGTCTCTCTCTCTCTCCCCCGCCATTTCCCATTTTCCCCTGGCCAACGTTTTTATTGAAGTTTTCTCCCGTTCGCTCGCTTTTATCAAATGCAATTTACGGATCCCTGACATCGGGCATTAGCGCCGCGGCTGGCAAAGTCAAGTGAGGCTTGTTTAACGCCCCACAGCAGCTGCTTTGGGCCCTCCCCCAAGATTTTTCCTAGTCCATCCCTGCCGCTGCCCCACCTCCCTGATTTTTCCATGCCCCTCGCCAAGGGGCAACTTTTTTCCCGGCTACTTTTCGCCTATGGCACTTTTCCACACGCTTTTATTGCTAATTTCTGTTATTGCCAACGTTTTGCGTGAGTTTCGCGCGTTGTCGTAAAAATATTTTTATTAGCCGATCGGCGGGTGGCCTGGGAGGCGATGGGCGTGGCCCTGCCGCCCTTACATGTAGGCACATTAAAACCCCCAAGAGCTGATACATTCCAGCCATGAGAAACGTCGAATAAATTTTGGTCCTAGGTTTATGTTCTGATTTGCACTTTCGGCTAGAATTCTCCTTAATTCTGGGTTATATTAATTACAAATTAAACGTAAATATTATATAAATATTATAAATTTAAATTTAATTTAAATATTATAAATATAAATATAAATATTATAAATATAATATATTGAGTTGAAATTTTTATTGAGCTTTATCCTTAAAAGTTGACTTAAATGGCACTCCTAAATGTGAAATAATAGTATCCTAAATAACCAAAGCGCAAAATTATATTTCAATAATTTATTATCCCTAAATTATTCTTTTTATTTTTTATATTGTATATTTTATATAATATTTTTGATAATGACTAAAACATAATTGGCAAAACACAAGCTTATAATTCAATTAGAGGATATTTAATGGCCAAAAATTTATGTCACTTGTTTATTATTTTAGACTTACAATGCTCTCCTTTATTGAACACTGTTTTTCAATCCACTTTCAGAATAAACTTAGAGATATTTCTGCATTGATAAACTTTTCTAGCACCGAGCAATGTGCCTTCTCCACCGCCGCTTAAACGGCGAATCACTTATTTATTCAATGGCTGCCAAGTGGAATGGCCAGGTTCAATGTTGGGGAATTTACGGGCAAGTTTGTACCGAGACCTCGTAAAATTTAAGTGGTCCCGGGCCCCCGTTCTTCAAATCACTTTTATGGCTACGGCCAGTTAATAACCAAATTTGTCTGCTCAGCTTAAACGTTAAACCCAATTGCTGCGAGATGCGGGATGAGCTTAACAAAATCGAGGGCCAGACGCACACCGAGCTGAGCTGAGCTGCCCTGACTGATGGTCTGCGATTTCGTGTAATTTGTGTAATAAATATAAAACTTGTATTATTATTACAACGCAACCAAAGGCGAGGA
>VNJV01015679.1:0-31994 GCA_008042635.1 Drosophila nikananu | reverse complement strand
TACCTGGATCAGCTCGGGACGGGTTGACTATCACTGTCAGGTCACCGTCCTCCTCCTCCTCCGAGACGTCAAGCGTCATTTCCTGGGCGGCGTCAACAATGGAGTCCAGACCAAGGTCCTTTTCCACCTCGCCTGCCTGCAGGGTGTGCGCGTCCTTGTCCCCCGGGTGGCGCTTTTTGAGGCGCAGGTAGACACTACCCATGCCCCACGCCATCTTCCCGTATCTAGGGTACAGGATGTCCTCCGCCGCCTTGTTGATTTGGAGGACTGCGCACTGGCCCCCCTCTTTGGGTGTCGGGGTCGCAATGTGCAGCACCTTCCAATCTGCGGTGGGAATGTCGGGGTTTTGTCGCTGTAGCAGCTTCAGCGCCCGGTCACCTTGGATGACGATGGGGAAGAGTACCTTTGCCTTCGGTATGGATGGGATTAGCTCCCTATCCACCACCTCAAGCTTGGCCCCCTCCCACAACGCCTCCAGCTGGCTAACCGTTTGCGTCAGCCACTTCCGAGTCGGGTCGTCCATGCACTTCAGGATTTTGACCCCATTCAGCCACCCTGCGCCATCAAATAATAGTGTTAGTCAGCTTAAATATTAAATAATGTTTTACATAGTTTTGGAAAGTCTACATTTATTCGGGCTTGGGCCTGCTATTACATTGGTTTCCAAAGAACCAATAAACTAATTATAATTTTAAAAATATATACGAAATTTACTTGGGTTCCATTGTATTCCCCTGTTTGGACTACAAAATAGCTTCAAAGATAACAACGTTGGTGCAAAGTAATGTTTCATTACTTAAGGAAACTGTGTTGAAAATGAATCTAATTCAAGGGCTTTTGACAGAAGGTGGCTAGGCCTCCTTACCCTACCATGTTCATTTTTTTTCTCCGTATTTTGTAATTATTTAATAAAGGTATATTTAAAATAAAGGTATTTAATAAAAGTATATTAAAGGAATTACCCATTTTTTTGAACCTGGCGCTATAATTACAAAAAGTGTGCCCTCGCGCCATCTGGCAACGCCCTTCAACTTGTTAGTATTTATTCTCCGAGAATTTACTTTGGTATATTTTGTTTTTTTGTGGGAAAATACCAGACTCTGCAAATTACGGTCTCACTGGTTGAATTCACCATGAAAAACTGGCTCACTCGCTCTGTTCACCACGAATTTAACATGAGTTTGAACGAGAATTCTTAACAGAATTTTTAACATCATTTTATATGGGAAAATTAACATGAGTTTGAACGAGAATTCTTAACAGAATGGTGAACTGAAATCTGCACTCACTCAATGTCTCATATCTCACTCGCACTCATTTATGAGTTTTTTTTTTGCTTTGATCGTGACGTAGCTGGGGCCGTTGTGTATCCGCCTGGGTGGGTGGCCGGGTTCGAAATTTGCCATCGCTTATTCGCCTAGGGGGCCGATGATAGATACAAATTTAACAATGATTGCAATTAAAAAAAAAAAAAACTGAAAATAGCGAATGATATATTTTTATTTATATATATATTATATATTTAAATTATAGACACAAAAACTTAAAATAATATAACAATAATTCTTTCACATCAGTCGTTTTCTTTTCATTGAGTTAGAGATTATAAAAAGGAACAAAAACTCAAAATATATAAAATTAATGTTTTCATTGCTTTTTAATTTTTAAAATTTTCTCATATATCCTAACCGACAATCTTAATTTCTTAAGGCAATATTCAACCGATGTTTCGTCAAACATCGATGCATTGCTTTTCATCAATATCAACAAAAACATCGGAAAACATCGCCAAGAAAAACCTTGATGTCGAAAACATCGATTTTTTCGACTTCACTACTTGCAATTTTTTAGCCTTTCCCCAACAAAAGTTAACATTTTAGCCAGACAATCGACCCAAAATCTATCCTAATGACGAACGAAGACGTGGGCAACAGCGTGGCCGACCGCCTGCAGGTGGGTCCTCGCGAGGGCGTTAATTATCCGATCCAGATGAAGTACTGCGGGCACTGCACGATGCCCATTGAGGTGAGCGAGCCAAAAACAAAGCCGGCCAAAAATCCATAGTTTACACGGTATGTGTGTTCGTTTTTCTCATCCCCAGTATTGCGAGTACTATCCGGAGTACGAGAAATGCAAGGAATGGCTGGAGCGCAATATGCCAGACGACTTTGAACGGCTGAAGATCGAGGAGGAGGCAGCCGCCGCCGATGGCACAGATGATGACAAGAAGCGCCAGAAGCGTGGCGGCAAGGGATTGCTGCGCGTAAAGAAGAAGGAGGACGTGCCCAAGAAGATCTGCGTCTCGCGTGCTGCCCGTGGCAAAAAGAAGTCAGTGACTGTCGTCACAGGACTGAGCACTTTCGGTGGGTGGCTTTGACTGCATCTTCTGGCATTCATTGTACAATATTTATTGTTATTCCCTCTCCAGACATTGATCTCAAGGTGGCCGCCAAGTTCTTTGGCACCAAGTTTGCTTGCGGCTCGTCGGTGACTGGCGACGATGAGATCGTTATCCAGGGCGACGTAAAGGACGACCTGTTCGAGGTTATACCCGAGAAGTGGTCAGAAATCGATGAGGATGTCATCGAGGACTTGGGCGATCAGAAGCGTTGAATACTTGAGCGTTGAGCATTGAATAATTTAATCATTTTTTTTAGCTTATTTTGTACGCTACATCAAACAAAACACAAAAAAAATAATTATGAAACGTTAAACGTATTTAGTTTGTAGCGGGTCATTTATTTGGCTAACTTTCGGGATCTTTGTCATCTACTTCCATTGCTATCGCCACTGTTGGCTCTGCTCCAGAGTGTATGGTTTCGCTTTCTGGTTGGCTCTCTTCACCTAGAGTTGCATTTGCGGATGCTGGGGCTTCGGCAACCTCCGTTTCTAGTGCCTTTTCCGATGAAGCTGAAGTGGATGATGGGGCTTCGGCGACCTCCGGTTCTGGCGCCTTTGCCGATGGAGCAGACTTTGCTTTTTGCCTTGCAGTTGGCTCAGCCGGCGCCTCTTTATTGTCTCCCGAACCATGGAAGTGTTTGTAGCTCAGCTGGATGATCTTCTCGTTCTCCTCATCCGTCAATGGAGCCTTATTGTCGTCGATGAGCTAAGGGTAAATCAAAGTAAAGTAGAGTGTAACTATTAAAATAAGGTAATCCTCACCAGTTGTGTGTGAAGGGCACTTGTTGGAGGATCATTAACCATTTGCAGGACCTCGTGAGACTTTAGTCGGTAGGAGGATAAATCTTTTACATAGTTTATGATGGACTCGCGGGTTTGGGACTTGCAGGGCGTTTCCTCCAGGTACTGCAGTGCCTGCGGAATAGAATGATTTTCATTAAATATGAGAAGATTCAAAAGAAATATGAACTTACCTCGTAAGTAACTGTGGCCAAATTTCGCATGCCAAACTTCTTTTTGGTGCTCTTGATCTTCTGCAGTATTTGCATCACCTCCAGATTGGTGAGGTACGAGTACGTTGGATTAATTCTGAAAGTGAGCAAGATATACACGGTGTTATTTACAATTTATGGGAAAATCAAAGAAATTCTTACGTTTCCATGTTGTTTTGAGTTCAGTCCGGAGTTGTAGTGTGACCGGTGCCGGCCGTTAACAAAGTATGACCACATCGTTTGCCCTCAAGAAATGCCAAACATCATATGGAATGAGTGGTCACACTTCAAAAGAATAAACATTTTGGTTAGTGAATTCTCCGGCACAATTGTAATTAGCAATTAAGTTGGTTTGTTGCTAAATCGGCAAAGCCAACGTTTCACGGTGCCTTTGGACTTGGATGCGAAGATGCGGATGCGGTGATAGTTGCATCCAGCTGACAGCATGCACACCCACACGAACGATGCGGCGGCGATTCCAAATGGACATGGACTGGTTAGTGCCAGTAGTGCTGGCACTGGCGGCGGCGTAGGAGGAGGAGGAGGAGTAGGAGTGGGTGGCAGCACGGAGGGCAAGATTCGTTGCATTTTCCTTAGCGAATTTCACGCTACAGCAGGCTGCAAAATAAGCTGCCAGGTGAGCGGGTTCCCGGGACATACACCGAATGATAAGATAATAATATCCCAAATCTCAATCACATACAACCCAGGTGCCCGACAACTACATTTCCAAGGACGTGTTCGATGCTATCAACGTGTATATCATACCAAAGCAGCACCTGCAGCGCTGCATTCTCACTGTGAACGCCATGGAAGTAAAGATCGTCGGCTATCCGGTGGGCATTCAGGATCAGCAAAAGTACGTCCGCAACGCCTTCCTCTTCAATCTTTGCTTCGTCTGCGATTCGCGGGCCCGCAGCGTTCAGTACGAGCCGGTGGTAAAGAAGCTGTCGGAGTACCTCATCATGATGGAGGAGGAGTCATGCTTCCTATCGCGCGAGGACGACAAGCGCCGCCTGCAGAACATCTTTGAGACGGTGCTGCACGACCTGAACGAACGCAAGGTGGCAACCATTGTCGAGGGCGACAATACCATCCATCTGAAAATAGTAATGCACAAGCCAGATCCGCCGCAGGTCAAGGATCACATGGTACCACTGCTGCTGGCCAATCTAAGAGATGCGCCGCTGGACAATTGGGATCTGACCACGCAACAGGTAAGCGAGTACTTCAGCTCAGGCTTCTGCCAAGCCCACCTCAACTCGATTCCTTTGCAGATTCTGCCTTACATTAACGGAATCAATCACGTTGCCCGGATCGCCGCCGAAGCGGATGTGGAAACAGACCTGGTCAAGTCGTGCATACAGAATCTGGTCTACTATGGCGTCGTCCAGCTGCTGCCGATTCTCAAGTACAGCAACGTATACATGACACAGAATCTGAAGCACCTCATCCAGAGCGCAGCGCTGAGCGGAGCGTGCCGTAAATATGTGGCTCTGCGGCCGGACAAGACATTGCCCAGCGTGCAGCGCATCTTCCAGTTCTACGCCTCGATGACGCACGGCGTCACCCTGCGGGCAATCTGCCAGCGCCTCTCCCCTCACCAAAACAACATCGACGAACGTCGGATGGTGATCTTTGGACTGCAGCACCGCTTCATTCGCTGCATCCACAAGTATCCGGTGTTCACGGGATCAGTGCCTTCCGGCCGTCAGAAGATGTACACCGGTCTGATTAGCTTCGACGAGATCTGCTGCAAGACCGGGCTCTCGCCCAGCACCATTGAGCGGGACATTGAGAAGGATACGAATGTGACTGTGATCTGGAAGTGACGACAACGTCGCCGGTCGGTCTTGTTGTAGTTTGTAGCGATTGTTAAGTTTCCAAATCATATTTTTTTTTTCTAATATACACATACTTCTACTTATATACACATGAAAGGTTAACTCGTAGTTTTTATGCACCGGCTTGGGTTAGGAGTCCTGCTGCAGGATGGCGTTTTGCACTGCCTGTGCCACACAGGCATCCTCCGAGGCCATTCCTGCAAAAGATGATTGTAAGTATCTTAAACTTAATTTTTGTGACTTTAAAAGAGAAAAAGATGGGTATAGTTTTTAGAATTTAAAATAGGATGAACAAATAATATTATTTTACGAAGGAAAATAATAGTAAAATTAATTATTGATTAATCGTATATGTTTACTTACCCATTGATTGGAAAATGGAGATGCCCGCCTCCTTGGGATAACCTTCATTGAGGATCACAGCTCCCAGTTCGCCGGCGATAGGTGCGGGTAAACCTTTCAGCTCGGCCTCGGCATTGGCATGACAATCCACGTAGACCTTTGCCTGGCGATAGACATCAGCGGCCACTTCACCAAAGTGAACTTCTCCAGCACCCACAGCTATTAGGAAATGAACATCAAATGAAATATTTTATCTCTTCCCCAGGACACACTCACTATTGATATGGACACTGGACTTTTTCAAATCCTTGGCATGGATGAGCGACTCTCGGGAATATGTGGCTATGCAGATAACATCAGCATCCTGGCATGCCTCTGCCGGACTTGGGCACACAACTATCCTAGTTTGCGTTTTGGAACCCAATTCCTGGTTAAGTTTCTCTGCCAGATCCCGAGCTTTTGCCTCCGTGCGATTGTACAGAGTCAGCTGCTTCACCCGGAAATTGGCACAAAAGCCGGCGGCATGAATCTGTCCCTGAACACCACAGCCCACAATGGCCACATTGATTTCCCTGTCCAACTCCGCCTGCGAACCGAACCGCCGGAAGTACAGATACTTGGTGGCCACCACCGAGGCGGCAGCCGTGCGCCAGGTGGTCAGATCCGTGCCCTCCATTATGGCCGACAGTTCGCCGGTGTGATTGTTGAAGAGCAGAACGTGGGCCTGGACGCTGGGCAGCGGTGGTTTCTTTTGGGGATTCTCTCTGAACGAGGTCACAAGCTTGCAGGCGAGCGTGGAGCTGGTTCTAGCCTCCTCCTTCGACCCGAGACTATAGTTTCCCACGAAAGCGGGCATTGTAAACAGGATCCGGCTACGTTCGCCGCAGTTGGTAAAAGTCCTGTTCGGTTGGATTGCAAATGGGGCTGGTGATCCGTCCGATTCCTGGATCTGCTCCGTGACCACTGCCTTTAGCGCCGATTCCACCGCCCCATTGACCAGCGGCCAGGTGAGCACACGACGCACCGCATCCGCGCCATAATAAGCAGGTGAATGTCCGCTCATATCTCTGAATAAACTGAAATAACAACGCGTTTGACTTGGAATCTGATAATAACAACCTTATCTTTCCAGTACCTTTCGATTTTAACAATCGGGAATGAAAGATTATTGGGGGTATAAATGTATGTACATATATTTATTAAGTGATCCGTTCACTATTAATCTTTAATTATCTCTCAAAGCTCATGAAAAGCACGATAGAAAAGAGATGACGGATCTACATTTATCGATATATATATTTGTGAAGAAATCAAAGTTTAAAAAATCATAACCAAACCAAAATTAAATGAATAGTAAAAGAAAAACCCCCAAAATATGTAATAATTTCAATTTGGAAACCAGTAAGCATAGATTTACTTGTCCAGGTAATCTAAGGTAATCAAAGCTTGCCAAAGGTTGTTAAAATACGTTACAAAATAGGAAAGAAAAAAGTATGCCTCGCCTCAGGGATAATGCCGCCAGGCAGGCACTGCGCCAGGAGGCCGATCGGAAGGACAAAGTGCGTTTGGCCCTAATTAAAATGGATATGACTCTGCTGAAGGTCGACGAGCTGGCCAAACGCTACATGGAGGCAATAGACGACCAAATAAAGCTCATCCGAGACAACACCGACAAGGAGCTGCTGGAGATGAAATGGTCGGACTTTCAGGCCCTCAAGATGGACAAGTTCGCTGACTACCAAGGATCAGGTAAGATATATTTATAATATTTTTGTTCTCTTGAGGGCGCAGATTCATTGGGGAATCACTTAGGTCATTCCCAAGTTACCACCAGTACTTTCGCTCTACGTAGCCGCTCCGCTAGCCAAATGTCGGCGGAGAAAGTTCGCCAGAAGCAGCGGACCCGGACTCGGGTGCAGTCGGTGGACAGGGATGAAATTTACGACTTTCCAACTTTGAGCTTTCTCAGCCGGCCCCGTGCCGGCGAACCGGTGTTCTCGAAGGCGGGGAGTCCTTTGGCAGTGCCGAAACCATTGGAAAAGCACTGTGCCAATGTGCAGATCCCCACCAGCAAGGGGGTTATCATTGTGAAGCCACACAAGATGAACCAGGTGAAGCGCGAGGTGCTGATGGCCTTGGACCAGAATACCCTGGAGCAGGTGAAGACTCTGACTGCTAGCCTGGGTGAAATTGTGAATATGGCCACCAAGATGAGAAAACATTAGATATTTAGATGGAATGAACTGAAAATTCAACGAAAATTTATATACAATGAAGCAAAATACAAAATACTTATTCATGTTTTCGTGCCAAAAAATGCAAGTTAAGAGTTCATAAAATTTCATTTCAATTCTATTACGATTATGTTGATATCTGAGAGTTAAAATGTGAACAAAAACAATACAATTTTGTTTAATTAATCTAGCTTATATTTATCGGTTAATGTTCGTAGGGCGTTTATCGACAATATTCCACCACTTTGTCACATTAAGGCGCGTAATACAAAAATGGCATGTTTTATTATTAAAAATTAAATTATTAGCATAAAACAAAAACAAGAAACGATCCCTTTTTCATACTGCCAAGTAAGTGTTTTAAAATAACGCTTGAAATAACGCTACTTCATAAAAACATTATTTTTAAATGGTAAAAAAAAATAACTTAGACTAAATGCATACAAAATCATTCTAAGCCAAATGTAATTATATTATTTTTGTTATATTTTTATTTATTTTTTTTTTTATACATATATTTTGATTCTTGTAAAATTATGTCATCTTAATTCTGATGGCATACAAAATTCTCATAGCTCATACATAGATTTTCTTCATTTTAAATAACCTTCCACTTATAACAATACAAAATAAAATAACAAACTACCTAGTACATTTTAAAAATAGTCTTTTTTAGGAACTTTTTTTTTGATGTCAGTTATATCATTCTGCAAGTGCACAGCGGAATTTATTATAAAAATGACTAAAACACAGAATCAAAACTCAAAACCCGGTGAAAAGGCGGAAAATAAAAGTAACCAATAATCGAAACCGTTAGACAAAGGCGAACTAAGGCAATCGCTACGGCAGCAATAAAATTAACAATAACAACGAGAAATAAAAACTCGAATCTAATTGGAGGAGGGGATGGATGGTATCGGGGATATGGGAGTGCGGGGCTCGGGGATGTGGGGTCCAATGGGTGCGGCGCCAACGCGAAACATAACGGCACAATTATATTCGCTCCTATATGTGCAATACGTACTCGTGCACCCGAAAAAAATATGTAAATAGTGATCTGTAGTATTCGAAAAACAAAGTTATTAAAAAAGCTATATTTTGTATTTAGATTAAAAAAATTAATTTAATTAATTAATTTTTCAAATGAAAAAATAGTTTAAGATAAATAAAAACTATAAAACGTTTCTTAAATAAATTTCAAAAGCCAAAATCTTTAATTATTAATTTAAATAAAGTACCTCCAACAGACATTTATAATTAATTATTATCCGTTTATCCTAAACTTTTCATTAAAAGAACATTTTATTTCCCAATACTTTTAAAATCTATAAATAATAATATTTTCGTGTATGTATATATAAGATTACACAAAAATTCGTACATCAGGAATAGTCAATTATTTCATTTGATTTACTTTAGTTTATTATTTAACGTTTTACCTTGAAAGAGGTTTTGTTTTTTTTTTTCAAAAGAAAAACATTTTTAAAATATGTTTTCGATACACAAAGTCTTGTTTAGTTTGTTAGTTCTAGTTTAAATATAAATAAATATTGTCGTTTAACCGATATGTTAATTGTAAAACAAATAAGTTATTTTTTGCATAGACGAAAGAAAATATTTTCTGAAAATTTGTATAATGTTATATTAAGAATATAAAATGTTGTATAATTTATCCAGGCTCCTGGTAGCATTAGGAAACTTTGCAGGATATTTTAGGGATGATAAAAGGTACGCTGAATTGTTCTCTGTGTGCACGGATACGGTAACAGTGGGCATAGACACATAGATATACTATATATATTATAATATCTGTTTTCTACCTTTTTGCCACATTCTCCAAGGACAAACCACATTTTAGTGAGCGCCGTTGCCGGCGGCTAACGGCACAAGCCCATTCTAAGATTGATCTACAAAATGCGAACTCCCAGCTTCGAGTTTTTCGCGTTGCCAACTTTCCTTTTGCCATGTGTGAGTTATTTTGTATCTGTGTGTGCCGAATGTGCGGGCGCGCACTAAAACAAAAACACAAACCAAAGGAAAATAAACCATTCAGACATATATAAATATATATGTATATACTTATTACAAATGTACATTTATAAGGCAGTGCAAAAATCCAGCTCCGAAGAAAAGGTGTGGCAACGTTCTGTTTCTGTGTGTGGCTGTAGTTACAGTTACTATAATATATAGATTTATTTGTATCTGGGTATTACCATGACTCTTGCCGTTACAGTTACAATTTCAAAAGCCGCCAGCCAAAGTGGCATAAATAAAAAATAATCAAATAATTAAATGTGTTGGCAGCTTGAGAGCTAAAAAACTTCCGAGCACTGAGCTGGGCTGAAAGACAAGAGCCTCTGATAAATTGAGGTAATTTTATAAAATAAGCGAAGGGATCTATCTAAATTAAAATAATATTAGTTTTACCCTATAAAAATAATGCCTTTAAATGTATTTATATATATATTATATACATATATGTATATATACAATAAATTATAACATCTTTAAAAAGTCAAAGCTATAGCTGTCCTAATTTTCAGCTTGAAGTAAGATTACTTCCCAAAGCAAAGGCAACATTTTTATATAGCACACATTCTTACAATTTTAAAACATATTTTTTTAAGAAAAAATATAATTAAAAACAATATTAAATCTAAATAATAAATGTATTTTATCTATGTAAGAATAGAAAAATAATGTTCAAAACAATTTAAAACTCATAGACATTACTTAATGTTAGTGTCTTTTACATTTAAACATAGATTATGGTACATTTAAAATGATTTATTTTTGTATATATAAAATAAATTATAATTAATAAAAAGCTTTTACAAGTCAATGCTATGGGGAGTCCTGGTTTTCAACAATTTTATATTGTACATTTAAAGCTAAAACAATTTTTATGTATAACTCTTAAAACAAGTAAGAAAGCTACAGTCGTTCGTAAACGACTGTTATATACCATGTACCAAAATATATCGCCGCTTTTGCCTATTGCGACTTTTGCCTATTAGAGAAATGTAAACAAACTCGCTCTTTGCAAAACCACCACCATATCATGCACTTGCGTGTGCAAGACAGAGACAGAGATAACCCCTCCTTTCTTTTTTGCGCACGGGAGTTAGTTTCTTGCACTCATTAGTTTTGTTGTTGTTTTTTGGGATGCACCTGTTGCTAGCTGCCAAATAGATAGCACACTGATAAGTAAATAACTTTTGTGTTTTTCACCCGATCTTTACCAGATTTTCGGTATTGATACATGTTCTACATATGTATGCCTATGCACAAAAAGAAAGATATATGGTAATATTTGCGGCTGCAAAACGTTTTTATTGATTTGCGGGGGAGTGGGAGGGAAATTTTTAAATCTGAAACAAACTTGATCTGCGTGCAAAACATTTCGACCTACATACCAAATTTGGTGACTCTAGCTCTTATAGTTGCTGAGATCTAGGCGTTTACACAGACGGACAGACGGACAGACGGACAGACAGACATGGCTAGATCGACTTGGCTGTTGATGCTGATCAAGAATATATATACTTTATGGGGTCGGAAATGCTTCCTTCTGCCTGTTACATACATTTGCACGAAATTAATATATGTACCTTTGTACCTACGATACATGGTATAAAAACAAATCAATTGAAAACCTATAGATATTATTACGACTCCTAGGCCAAAAGTCAACTTACTTCGGTTGGCAAATAAATTCAGTTAATGCTGATTATTGGGCAACGAGAAATCCTTTTTTGCCATTAAATTTTTGGCGCTTGCCAAATCGTTTAGCAATTTATTCAAAGTGTCAGCGACAATTCACTTTTCGGACACGGATTCTGGGGACTACAATTGGACTTGAAATTGGAATTGGACTCGAAATCAGAATCGAATCAGAGTCGGGGCTGTGGCTGTTGCTGTGCCTTTTTGCGCAATGCCAAAATTTATGGCTGGCCACTTACCCGGCAGCAAGGTCAGAACACTTAGAACAACACACTGCCGGTGGTTCGTTTCGGTGGCTAAGTGGAGGGTTGTGCTGGGTTCTGGGCTGCCACTCCAATTCCAACTCCAATTCCGTTTCCAGGAGCGGGGCATGCAACAGGTCGCCACAGTCGAAGCCGGAGCAGGAGCCCCGCAAATGAGTCAGCGCGGCAGCTCGACTTTGATTTGTGGCACTGCGAGTATAAATCAGCCAGCAACTGCACATTTCCAAGGCCGCTGCCACAGAGCCACAACCACTGGAACCACCACCACACACAGGCTCAGCTCCAGACCCACCCAAGAGGCAGGGCCCCCCACACACTGAGAAATGGTTGTGATGGGACAAGGGCAGGTAACCTCTAACCAATTAAAGGTGCACCCAAAAGTTTACAATGTAAACTTACAATATTTAATGATTAAAAACCTTTAAAATCGGCTAGGGTTTTAAAATCCTTTTAGAAAGTGCTTAAAAGAATGCCTCAAAAGATTGTTATAATAAATTAGAAAATCTTTATAATCTCTGTTATGAATTTTTTACAACTAAAAAAAGGAACTGTTAGAAAACGGCAGGTCTTTGAATTCTTTTAAAATATCTGTAAAAAAAATAAGCAAGAAAATGTTTGAGGAACTAAAATCATTGTTTTTATTTTAAATATAATTTTAAACACATTTTATGGACTTTAAAAACAGCCCCTTTTTGCTTGGTCTAATTGAGATATTTCTTAATTCATTTAAGAAATGTACATTAATATTTATTAACCGGTTAAAGTTCATTAAACTGCAACTGTTACCTGCTGCCTAATAAAACAAAAATAATTAAAATAAAATTCAAATAAAAATCTCCAACAATTCTTGAGACAGTTTATTAACATATTTTTTATTTCACAGGTAAAGTTATGGGTATTGTTACAAGGTTTTTAATGCTGTTGTTATTATTTTGATAAACTTGAATTAGGAATAAAAAGAAACAAAATCAAACATTTAAAACTAGTTTTTCTTGAATCAAAATCAAATATTTAATTTTATTTTTAATCGAGTCTTACAGTCTCAAATAAAATAAATTAAACACTTATTTCCCTGCACTAATTCGAGTTTTCTTGGCGTGCAGGCCAAGGCAAACCCGTCAGAAAAGGTCACGTCAAGTGAAATTGGCCGGAGACAAAGCGAGAAAGCAGGCGACAGAGGCGAGTGAAAAAATTATGTCAAAATTTGAATTAGCAGCTGGGAAAGGGAAAAACTGCAGACAAGACAATGGCGGGCATAAATTAATTTTGCTATCAGCTGCAGCCTCGGAAAAGTGCACTCGCTTTTCACTTTCGCATTGCCTCCAATTGGATTGGATCTCGAGATGTGGCGGTGGCTGTGGCTGTGGCCTGTGGGCCTTGTGGCTCAGTTTCCAGCTGTTTTGCGGCGAGAATTATTTCGCGATAAAGCCGTTGACAGAAGCGGTTTCCCTTTTTCGCGCTGCGGTGTCGTCGTTGGCGTGCAGTGAAAATGCCATTTCCCAGCGACGCCGAAGAATGGGGAAAACTGCATTAGAAATGAGGAAAAAGAGTCAAGGTAAAAATATAATTTCGGGGTTTCCTCCTCAGTTTCTTTTCAGCCGCGTTGCTTGTTTGTCTTAATTTTAATTGAAGTTATTTATTAAGAAAAGGATAAAATATTAAAATATAATTTGATACAGTTATCTTTAATAATCATTATCAAAATGTATTAAGCTAATAAATATAAAGGGACTTAATTTGAAACCGCTCATAACTAAACCAAAAATGTTTTGACTTAAATTTCCAAAGTTTTGCCATGCCAACAGAATAATAATTCTTACTTAATACTAAATATCTTAAAAATCAGTAAAAAAAACACTAAGTTAAGAACAAAATAAAAAATCGAATAATGTTGCCTTGAATTCTTGGGCATTTTTTCTTACATTTAGAAAAATTGTCTTAATTTTGGGGCGAATAATAGAAATGAATAAAGAAAAATAGTTTTATGAGTGTGCTTTTTAAAAGGTTACCAAAATGTAATAAAACATTAAGATACCCAAGAGCTTATAGAAAGATTTAAATCATTAAAACTTTAGGGCCTTTTATATAATATTCCATAAATTTGTTTACTAATTCTATTCTATTCAGTTTTCTATTATTGCTTTACACCATTCATAATTAACTTACTGAATAAATTTTGGCTCTTGAAATTGCAATCTTAGTTCTGGCCACTAAAGTGATCTGTGGACCACTTACGAGCCATTTAGACGCCCCCACTGACTAATCCTGGGCCTAATAATTCGGTGGCCTGTTATTAGCATATTTTGGGATCCCCCGGCACTCCAACCGAGTCCCCCCCTCAGAGCTCCCGTTTTGGCCAAACTCTCCGACGTGTTTTTTTTTCCATTTTCCCCCCGTTTCGGCCACGATCGTGCCAGTTCGGCTTGGCTCGTTCGGTTTCGTTTTTGTAGCTTTTTTTCGGTCTAGACGGGGGGCTTTGCCATTATCAAGCTGGCTCAATGCGGCGCGTCAGTCAGTGTTTTGCTTTCGGCCAGAGCTGACGCCTTGCCTTCCCTCTGCCTCTGCCTCTGCTTCCTTTTGGCCCGGCTAAGAGCAAAAGGAGCCAGTCAGTCAGTCAGTCAGTCAGTCAGTCAGTCAGTCAATCAGAGAACTGAGCGGGTGTGAAGTGTCGCGGCTTATGAATTGATCGAATATACATCTCGGCTGAGCATGCGGGTAAATCAGCAACAAATATATATTTTTTTGATTTTAACCCAGCTTTTTCGCTAATGAACGGTGATGAGTTTGGCCAAGAGTTACTTACGGTGCTAAATGAATTTAATTGCTGTTAATGGTTACTCTTTACTCCCTTTTTTTTTCCTAATTTTTGTTTTGGTTTTCGTGTGTATTTGATAATTTATTTGTATTTGATCTTTGCTGAATTATGAAATACAACAACAAATAAGGCGAGCGAACCCAAAAAATGCAAATGAAATAATTTTGTTTATGGTGTGTATAGTCGAAGGAATCCTAAAGAATATTTCAGCGAGTGCAAAAAATATAAAAATTCAAAATACAAATACAAATAAGAAAATAATGATAAGTGAGAGGGAGCGCTGAAATAAAGAATATTTTTGCGAATAAAAAGTGAACCTGTTCCCGCGACGACAACAACGGCGGCGGCTGGATCCGGCGATTGAGGTAAGCTGATTTATTTTGGCCTAATCACATATGCATATATAGTATGTGCATACATGCCAAATGCGTCGCAATACATCTCCGATAAGCAGAACAGCTAATATCCATAATATCTCGTTGGGTCCACAATGCAAATGCCGATTTAGTAGGCTTAGCCAGCGAATGACCCGAATATATTAATCCCCATTGTTGTCCGATCCGATCTGCAGTTCTGCAACGCTGACCGGGGCTCGGGTTTGGGCTTTGGCTTTGGCTTCGCGCAAAGTAAAGCACTTCCGATCCCACTGAACCGCAGCCATCTCCGATGGCCATCCTAGCCGAAAGACGACCTTGCCCATGAAAGAACAGCCGTGTGGCTTTAGAACCCACTTTACCTTCTGGGGAAGGAAGTCCGGTGGCGGATTCGAGGCAAGGTTGCTGGTCACACGAAAATGGGAAACCTTCTACTGTCATTGATTTGGCAGGGGAATAGCATTCGATACTGAAACCAATGGATTATAATTCTCAAAGCATATTATATTGGTGACTAGTACTTATTTTAAAAATTACAATCAACTCAACTATGTTGTGTTCTTAGCAAACAAATTTTGAGTGCACTTTATCAGCCTTCCTCGATTAGATTAATTACAGAAGGTTAGATAACCTCTTAGATTTACCACATGTTTCTTTGGTATTTGTCATTTTTAATATGAATAGCAATCAGGAAGTTTGAGAGTAATATAAAACAGATTCTATGATTTTATTAAATATATATAATATATAATTTATTGATCTTGTTATAATTGTATGTATGAATAATATACATATATAAAATATATATCGATATATCCACCTCATCGCATATATTTCTAAACCTTTTATCAAAAAAATAACCAAAAATAGAGCCTTAGCACTTTCACGCTGCTCGGTTTCTCGGCGATTCTTGTACGATAATTTTCAAATCGTTTTGGGTTACATGTACATATTGAAGTTACTACATCCCCATAAGTTTCCCAACATTCGGTTTCATCCGTTTGGAATAAAAACAAAATAAGGGAACCCCACAGCAATGACCACAACACAGCACAAGTTGGCAGCTTTTTGCGGCATTAAAGAGCATTTTAAGCACTTACCTCTTGACCCGACCCAGTTCCATATGTCACAAAGAAACGGCGTCAGTCGGTGGTGCTGGTGGTGGCTGGCTGGCTGGCTCCACTCCCCGTCTGGATCTGACCCACACACGCCCCCATCACCCCCGCTCCGGCGATCTGCGTTCTTCCAAAAGCAAATTGCATTTGCATTTAGGCCTACGCGCATGCGCAGCGCCGCCCACTTAGCGGCTGTGCCGCATATTCTTCTTGCTGCTCGCTCCCTGTTCTCCGTTCTCTGTCCCCCATTCGTCTTCGTCTTCGTTCCCCATTTATTCCCATTATCCATTGCCCCGTTCCATTCCGCTGCATGCCCTTCGTTCCCCATTCTTTGTTCCCCGTTTCTCATTCATATTCCCAATTCTTCGTTCCCCATTCTCTGTTATCCACTGCCCCCCAATTGAGCCCCGTTTCATTCCGCTGCGTGCCGTGTGCCATTCCCTCGCGTTCCGCTATACCATTATCACAATCCCGATTTTAGTAGCAATGAAACAACAACAGCGGAACAACTCACGTCGCATAAAATCGGTAAAAATAACGCTTGATACGAATAACGGAACGTGCCTTAAAGTGTGCTGTTTATATGGCAATTTATGTGTATTTTTTTTTTTGTTTATCGCCAATCGAATTGTTTAACAAAACCGAAACAAGATCCAGTTAGTGCAAAAGGAGAAACACAATTAATTAGCAGAAAGGTATGCGTAATACACATAAGAGTGATTTAAGGTGATAAGAGAGACTGACAAGAAATAAGTCACTTTATATGGGCGGGAGCCCTTGTTGTGAAAGTGATTTGATTAATGAAAAGACCGCAAAATACTTAAAAAAAGACAACGAACGAAATTTTACAATTTGAAGTGAACTATTTAATTTTTAGTATTGGAAAATCCTGTAAGTGGCCAGGATTTTTTTACCATTACTGTTTAAAATAAAATGATTTAGAAAACATTGACCTAATAATATATAGAATATATAATATATTAAAATTATATAGAAAACCTATTTGCATCAGTGATTTATTATTCTTTTATTTAGGATTCTTAAAGATTACAGAATATTGTTAGTCTGAATATTCACATGATCATGTAAGTTGTTTTTTCTTTTTCTTTAACTTATCTTCGACTTCAAACTGTACCCCTGTCCCCCGTAACTTCCCATTTCTCTCGAGTCGGCACTTTGTTCAATTTTGAAATTTTTTGCGAATTTACTTTCTGTGATTGTTCCCATTTTGGCTGTGCCCGTGCCTGTGGCTTTCCTACATTCGTACGAATAACGTATACGTACTATATTGCGCTCGGCTTTGGCTCACTTTGGCAGCTTTCTTGCATAATAAACAAGATCAGGCTCAGCACACAATGTGCAACATTAGGCCAATGTTGGTACGTGGACACACTCCCCAGCAGTGGGGCATGGGGACAATCATGGAGGACAGCGGGCGCTAAGCTGCTAGGAAAACAAAAAAGCGAAAAGTCGCCACAGCAACGTCAGTGCACAGCAAAAAAGAAAAACAAAAAGAGTAGCAGGGAACATTAGAACATTATGCAATAAAATTAAAATAGGAATTATGGTCCTTAACACAGAGATAAAATAAAAGTATTTTGCTTCTTCAATGCAATAATGATAATATCACTATTTTTTATTTCATTTTAGACAAAAACTTAAGTGAAAAATGCTTAAGTTTATGTACGACGTTTAACTTAAACTATTTCAAGGATTTATTTTTAAAATAGTTTCTAAGAAGTATTTCTGAAAAGCAATTAATTGTGGAAAAAATGTATATATTTGTCGTGGGGTGGGTAAAAAAAGAAGACTGACTTAGATCCTTTATTTTTATTTTTTATGTTAAATATAGACTTGTCTATAATTTCTCTCAGTGCCGGCAGCAGCGTCAACAACCGCCGAAACAACTAAGACAACCGATGTCGGTGGCTACTTTTGCTCTCGTTTCGACTGCTGCGTTAGGCACATGGATAACTGGATAACTTGGACAGTTTCCCGTTACCATTTGAACCCCTCCCCCCTCCAGTAGACCGCTTTCCACTCCCTGCCTCCCTGCTTTCCGCTTCCCGCTCCTCCTGTCGTGTTTGCAGTGAACCTGCCACAGCAACACCAACAACTCCAACTAACAAACACACAACAAAACAACAGCAACAAGCTAAAGCACAGAAAATAAATCGCAAACCGCAAAAGTTTGCAAATTTTTGTTTTAACTTTACAATAAAAAAAAATCGCTACAAGAAACTAAGACAAAAAAAGAGAGAACCGTTGCTCCATTTCGGCGATCAGCAAACCCTTTTGGTCTTTGTTTTTTTCGATTTGCAAATGCAAATAGACGGGCACAACTTCAAATATGCTTTATAATATATTGGAAGTTAAGAAAAAAATTTTAGAAATTTGAAAATTTAGTTCATCGAGTCTCGGGTTTTCTGCTGGCGGAACTTCTTCCAGGAACTCACTCGATGAGCTGTGGGAAGTGGCGCAAGATTGCTGTGGATTTCCCCCAAAATTCCGCCTGGAACTCCCCCCAGATTGCTGTGGAGGGTATCAAAGGGGATCCTCCGTAATTTGTTGGGTCTGGTAAATGCGGACGCGTGCCACAAGTCGAGCTACGATCGAATCCCCATGTCGAGAGCCAGCCAGCCAGCCAGCCAGCCATAATTGCCCCACACTCTGCCGCCACTCACACTCGAGGAGAGTCTCGCATTGCGGATTGGGGATCGCGGATCGCGGATCGCGGGTTGGGGGATCGCCGGCCTCCAGTCGAAAGTTCCAATTCGCCAGTTGTGCGAGTCTCAAGTCCCAAGGAGCTCGACGTCGTGCAGAGCGATCTGCATTGTTTGGCAAATTTGTAAGCCGAAAAACTTATTGCAAACTTTTTTTTTGGGGTTTTTTTTTTTCGTGCTGTGATCTGTTGTCTCCAGCTATTTGTGGTACCCTTTGGCAGGAGGTGGGCTTTATGATTTCATAGGAGGCTTGCAACATTTATGACGAATTAAATGACAATGTTTTTGGGAGCTACTCAAGAGCTGGTTTTTTGATGTGTTACATTTTGCAATGTGTAGGGAATACGTACGATATTGCAAAGAGATATTTTGACTTACAACAAGGGTATTCCCCAGTTCCCTATATCTGTAAAGCCTTTCTTCCTTTCTCGTTTGGGTTTACTTTTTTGTTCACTGCAAGTACTTTGCTTTGCTGCTTTACTGGACAGCTTCTTGTAATAACGGCTAGTGGCTCGAGTTGCCGACACCTTGGCCATGTTTACTTGCAGCTTGTGGCAGGCAGGCAGGCAGGCAAAGATAAACTTCGCCCACATGGCCACCAAGTGTCAGAGTTGAGTGCTCGCATCTTAGAGCTCCGAAATGCCACTGCAACATGACAAAGTGCCACCGCAGCCGAAGAGCAATAAAGGTAACAAAGCCACAGACATTGGGTAACTGCACTTTGAAATATAGAACGAATAGGTACGTTCTTTAATGTTCAAAGGTAATCAGGAAAAAGGTATAGTTAACATGAAAAATATTAGGTTTAATACATTAATACAAAAAACCCTTGTATGTGATTATATGATTATATAAATTGCTTTATATCTAAATGACTTCATCTCGTATTGCCCCTCCAAGTATCAGATTTTAATTAGTTTTGTTGTGCAATTTGCCGATGCAAATCTGCTGCCCACAGCCGCATTTGTTTTTGGCATTGGGATGCCACATTTATGGCCTGCATCCCATTTTGGGGCGAAACTTCAAAGGGTAACCGGCGGCCATAGATACAAAATTCGAATCGAAAAGGAAAACATTCAGTGGGCAAAAGTTTAATTAAAGCAAGGCGCTAGGCATGTTCGCCTCAAATGAACCTTGGCAAGAATTTCCATGGCGCAACGGCAAAAGGCAGCCGGCAGCAGGCAGCAGGCAACAACGGCCACTCAAGCGCGTCATTTGGTTTATCAATTTGTGTTGTGCAAAAGCCCATTACCCTCCCCTTCTATATACATATGGGTATGCTCATGCTCTCCTGCCCCCTGACTCACGAAAAATCGTACCTCTCGAGCTTGTAAACTAGAGCAGCCGCCACCGGGGGTAGATATGTGCAACGCCCACTGGGTGTGGAGAGACGACGACGTCCGAGGCTGGATGGCCATGCCTTCAAGTCGGCCAGATATATGGCAATAGCTACCATTTGATTTGCTTTGGCAGCTTTTCATTTGCAATCTCCAGTCCCTCTCCTTCTCTCTCTCTCTGATGACAACAGATCATGACAATGCTCAAGGTGCGATGTCAAGACCTCGCGCCACATGCTACAGAGATTGAAACATTAAACATGAAACATTTAAAGTCACACGATCGTGGGGTCAGCTAGGCTACATATTAGATATATTATATATAGTGTGTACATAAAAGTATGTGATGTATGGTAAATGATGTAGAGTACGGTAGGTGGCAAGTCCCTAAACCTCTTACTCGATCACAAGGTGTCCTCAGATTTACTTAACAGCAGGGCAAGTCTCATGGGTTTTTGAAATCACTTTTAGGGGTTTAAATGTATCCCTAGTTTCGTTATAAATTGAAACATATATAAATATATGTACAAATTGTATAGTATATAGTTTTTGGGCAAAGAATTACTTTCGAATTCGTTGTGTGCAGACACAGATGGCCAAACATTCGGCATGGCTCTACGCTCTATTTGCTGCGGTTTGGTTCACTTCGATGCTCTGCGGTTCGGTTCGGTGGCTCCGTGGTGCAAGCCAGGGCGGTGGTTCAATCGATCCAATCCAATCGATCCGGCGGTGTCACCGTGCCCAGATCCGAGTCCGAGTTGGCGTTCACCTGGCTGACTGACTTGCGATGCCGGTGCAAGGTTGGGTCAGGGTCAGCAGTGTGTGTCGACTACAGCTACTGACACCTCAGGGTGCTGAGTGTCGATCTTAAATGGGATTACAGTCAGCCAAGTGAGATGTGTAATTGATATTTAACTGGAAGCTGTGGGCGCAGTGGTTGTCCTTTGCCATTCTTGCTAATCGTTTGGATGTATAGTTAGTGCTTTGTAACTCTTTGTAATTGAATTGCATTTAGAGGGGGTTCGTTTGTCAAAGCCTGGGCATCAACCTTGTCTGAAATTTGAATCGCTTTGTAAATAAAATAATAATAATAATAATAATTACCTTGGCAATATACAAAAATTAACTCGTTCTTTGAATGGCGTTTTTAATTTGTGCGACTATAAAGACAGCCTTTATTGCTCCCATTCAAATGCTAGTTGTAGGTTTACATAATTTTACTGGTCACCTGGCAGTTTTATATTAAATGCACAGCGAGATTTGAAATTTGCTAAGAAAATAAAAACCCTTAATTTGGGGATTGTTTTTTTAGATTCTTTTACCTTTCTAAAGTATTTTAAACAACCCTTGGTTGAAAATGGTAATCAATTTTAGTTATTTTCCCTACAATTGAATTATTTTATCTATAGTTTATTTATTTTTTCTTTTTAACTTTTAAAAAATTCTCTCTGTGTTTGTTTAGGTTAAGCTTTAGTGACCATTAAGCTAATGCCTTAGTTTTATTTGGGGTTAAGACGAAGACTTTTAATTAATACAAGTTTTAAAATACTTTATAAGGAGCAGATTTTGGTTTATATATTTATTGTTTCACTTAATTTTAACATTTTTATATAATATTCCTTATGCATTATTTATTGTAAATATTATTACACTATTAGTTTTCTTTTTGAAACCATTTTTAGCTTAAATGAAGCTCTCTTTGTAGAATTCCCTGCATATCCCGCTTACTTTCTGAAATATCATTATTGTTTATTTACCCTTTGCTAATATTACACCATTATTTGTATTAAGTAACCTTCTTTTATTTGTTGCTGCATTGCTTTAAATGTTTGTGGGCGCTCTCTAGCCCACTGGTTTCACCTTTTGACCCACCAAAACCCAGCCCAGAACCACCGAACCCTCGCCCTCTGTGGGGCTTTCACTTTCGAATTCGGACCGCGGCTCAGTGGTGTCTTTGTGCCCTCTGGCTGGGTTTTGGGGTGCCTCGGCCTGTTTTGTTTATTTTATCGAACCGAATCGATCGGGATCCAATCACTTTGTGAGTGGCCAGTTGACGCCTCCTCCGTGAACTCACCGGGGTGACCTCTCCCTCACTCTCGACTTTTGGTTGTCGATTTTTCGCGATGCTGTTCCGCCAAACCATTGATAAGATTTTAACAATTATCCACCAAACTTTTGCTCGACTTCGGGTTGAGTGTGGGCCATGGGTTGGGTTGGGTTGGGGGGGGTGGCAATGTCCGAAATGGCGCAATGACATTTAAATTGGCTACGAAAATGTTTGTTGCTTGTTTTCAAAACCAAGAGCAACAGCCAACGGATTTGATTTGACAAAATGAAATGCGCTCAAATTAAAGTGATTTTTTGATTGTTGTTGTTGGTGTTGTTGCTTTCTGTTTGCCTTTGCTTCTTTGCAATTGGCTTGTTGTGCTTTTTGTTGCTCGACTTTTGTGGTTGTTTGTTTGTTGTTACAACAATTACAATGGCAATAAGCAAAGGCAGCGGCGGCGGCAGCGGCGGCAGCGAAGAGATAACTACAGAAAATGAAGAAAAATTATGACTTTTGATCTAATTATGACTTTGGACCCTATTTGTTTGTCCCGCGGCAGCCTTGGCCCCAATTTGTTGTTTGCCTTACTTTACTTAAATCCACACGATCTTTGCTTTATTTTCGGTTGTTATCGCTGTTGTTGTGGCTTTCTCTGCCGCATTCTAATATCGTTTCAGCCCCGCCCCCTGCGAAACAGCAGCGATCTGTATATATAGGAATATATATATAGCCTGGAAACAATAATTACTGCTGCCAACATTTTGCAATTATTTTTTGGTTGTTGCACTTTTTTTGATTTGATTTTGGGATTGGTTTTCGGTGCGCTTCGATATTTTAAATTGGAGCAGTAATTGAGAGTGGAAGGTGGGTGGTGGACGGGGGGCTGGGGTACACATTTTATTATAAAGAAATAACGCGGCATATTTAAGATAACTGAATAATTATCCTCGGGTAATATTGTTTACTGCCTTTCCTTCTTGCTGCGGGCACGACACTCTTGATTTTGCGCAACTTCAGCATCGGCAAACGAAAGACTTAGGAAACGAACTTTAGCATTATTTTTTTTCTTCTTTTTTCTCTGGCTTCTTTGATTTTTCTGGTCCATGCAGATATGTTAGAGAGAAATAGAAAAATAGGCGTGGCCCAATCAAGAAGCAGGGGGGGCCTTTCAGCTGCACTAAACAATTTTGTCGCTCAAAACGACTCCATTAAGTCAGTCGATGGTTTTATGGCTCTACGCTCATTGCCCGCTGATGAATTGCATTTTGTATACCCTAACCGAAATGGAAATAGCAGAGGGTCCTTTGGTTATGCTGGAGTATAAGTTAGTCTTGCATAATAAAGGGATAATACAAGTGTTTGCGTTATTATCTATATAGGGTTTTAGTGTTTCTGATGGGGTTTAAGGTTTCAATTAATTTTAACAATTGGAATACATGTTGCAAATGTTTTAAAATGTACTTTTTATTCTTAATTCCAGGTTATAAAAGAGGGTTGTGCTGAAGAATAGGTTACTCTTAAATAAATTAAAATAATATTTGCCAAAATGTTCAAGGTTTCCATTTAGAAATTTTGCAAAGCTGGAGTATTTTCTTGTCAGATTTACGGGTTTCGTTAAATTTTACATAAATAATAATAAACAGCTTGTAAAATAAATATTTTCTATTCTTTACTTTAGGTGATAGCAGAGGGATATGTTTTTTAAAAATACTTTACGCTTTTCATATTTCCCTTATAAATAGTTGAAAGTTGCTGTATTTTCTGACGAGGTTTAAAGCTTTATTTAAATGTTACAATTACAAAAATTAGCATTTTGTCAAATTTAAAAGTTATTTTGTATTAATGGTTAGTACTCTTGTTTTTATAGATAGTTCCTAAACATCATTTAATGACTCAATCAAAGCATAATTCTTTATAATTCCAAGAATACCATTTTCATTGAATTTAATGGGGTTTCCTGCTATGTTTATATATATGATTTAGTATGTTAAGTCAAAGAGCAGTGCCTATTCGCTGGCCTCACTCTTGGGCATTTTCTTTTTTCTTTTATTTTGTATGCTCATATTTATGTAAATTTCATAGGCGTGACTCAATGATTTGTAGTCTGTGGACCGTCGCGTCGATCTGCATATCGCCGTGGCTATATTTGTGTATTCGAATCGCGTTGACAACTCGGCGACGGCCCTTTCACATATTTTTTTTGTCTTCTATATATTGCTTTTCGGAATGAACAATCAGGGGCCGACAATCGGGCCGCGGATTAGCTGTGCATCGACAGAGCTGCGAGCATATGACCATATGCATATCCACATGGCCATAAGGCTCCTAGCTGTCAAATTCGTTGCACTCATTAGGCCAATTCAATTGAAAAATAAAAATCAGAGAGCCAAAAATGTTGGCGAGCCTTAATTGTGTTGTTAAGGCCGTTGGGTAATTTGATATTTGATATGAACAGCGGCGTCAAAATTAATCACTTCCCTTTTGCTAGAATTTGCATGCAGACTAGACTTTCAATTTTAATTTCAATTTTTTTTCTTATAGAACCAGAGCTCGAGTCAAGTCGGTGCGGGTTTCCATTGGATTTGGGTTTGCTTTTCCTTTTGATATCAATTAAAACCAAATTATGCCCCGCAGGCAAGTCTCGGAAAATGCGCACCCAAAGCGAGATAATGCCCGTCCGGCCATAACGGGTTTGCGCTACGCACTCAAGGTTGCCATCTCGGCCAGCATCCACCTTATATATAAATGTATATATACATATGAGCATATATGTGGCATGTCTGGAAATAAGTGCATATATGCCATATCTGTGGCTCTAATCGAAGGCGAACGCTCAGTAAAATGCAAATATCTGGCAAGGGTACGGCAGCGAGCATAGAATGAATCAGAATGAATCACTTGAAGGAGCACAGAAATCGGTCCAATTAATCAGTATATATCTTAAAAACGGAACGATCTGATGAATTAATAATTACTTAATAAAAGTGTGTTGAAGATAAAGTTAATAAATCAAGGGGAGACTGAAATTATGCTTACAAACTAAAGGAACTTGGGTAATATTTGCTTTAGTTGAATATATATAGTTTATTGAATGCATCAAAGGTCTGCGTTTAATTATTAACTATTCCTTTATTACAATCATACAATTTAATTTAAACTGTGCCTTAAATAATAAAGAAACTATGTACATTTAGCGGCTTAAACGCTCTATAATTTCATCCTTAATTAAGCTTTAATGGCCAGGCATTTTGAAGTCTTAACTAAATATATTTTCGTTGCCTCTTTCGCCCCATTTATCTGGCCACATTCATAATCATTTGGTGTTGGCTTAATTTCAATTTTAATTCACTTCGTTTTCCCCACATTTTTGAGATCACAATTACGTTAACAGTGTCTTAATTTATTTGCGCAAAATGAGATGGAAAATGGTTATGAAAACTTCCAGCTTGAGAGATAATTTATATGTACTTGTTGTGTGGTGTTGTGTCCCTGTCAATGCTCGATTTATTGGTGTCGAGTGTCCGAATCGTGCCGATTGCCATATTCGATAACGATAGGTGGGACAGGCCACCGGCCATCAGCCACCAGCCACCGAGGTGGTCCCATCGATCGATCAACTTGTCGCATGTCCAGCGATAAGATCGCCGCCACATGTCCCTCGGTCTTGTTCACCGCTCTGTCATAAGTTCTGTGCTCTCGATTCGAACTGCAATTGATACGAATTTGTTACAATTCGAATCCATTTGAAATTCGCTTCAATTCAACTAAATTTATGCCGCTTCCTGTCCAATCGATTCGCATTCTCGGCATAATTATGCATATCGGATGCCATGTGTGTGTGACATTGATTGCATCCTGTCGAGCGCCGCACATTCCTAGGCCACTTTTTCGGGGGGCTCCGTCTCCGTCTGACCAAAAATGTGGGGCAATAATCTCCACTCGGCATGCAGCTCATAAGTCGCTTTTATGGCGCTCTAAACTGTTTCACATTGCCAATTATTGTTAATCAACTGGCAGGCGGCTAATTGTAGCTTTGCTCTTGCGTCCATAAACGACGAATTATAATCTCAATTAAATGCGATAAGTAGCCGCGACAATGAAAATGCCCAGGTAGTAATTTTAATGATGTTTTCTTTTAGTTGGAAAAGGCCCTTGCTGGGAAATTATGTCACGCAAATAAAATGCTGGGAAATACACATGAAAATTTGGCTAAGGCTGTCAGGGAGTCAAGAAAACAAAAGCCGGGGGCCACGAACTTGGCGAATTGAAACTGTTCAAGCATGCAAAGGTTAAATAATAAGACATTTATATATTTTTGGAGTAGAAGAAACCTTTTAAATTACGTATACTTGATACGTATACGTAATATTTGCCCAGCAAAAGTGCTTAGAAAAGCTGACAAAGCTGTTAGATGTACAGGGTAAAATCCTCACGACCTAACTTGCCATAATTAAAGCAGAGAAATCGCATTTTGCCTGCTCCGCGACTCCCATAATCCATCGTTCAGCTATTGCATTCGATTTCAAGGGCCAGTCTGGCCAGAAAATCTGCATTCATCGCTGTCATGTGCAATGAATGCATATCGTTTGTCTTGAGCCACGCAAATGCACATTGTACATAACTCAACGCGAACAACATCAGGTTGGACAAATGGTTGGCAATATGTTTTGCAATCGTTGCCGATGTCGATGCCATATGTCAATGGCTTCTGCGGGTTCTCACAATTGCCACACATTGTGTGCCGTTCGGGGTGGCAATTAAATGCGATTTAATTATCGGTCGGAAGGAGCGAGGGACAGCCCAGGGAATGTGCGATCCATTTGCCCAATGGAAATACATATATATAGTTTTTATTTCTTTCGCTTGGAATTAAATGCAAATGAAGAGAGCAGCCAGGGCACAGAAAATCTTTGAAATAGTTGCTCGTTCGTTTGCTCGTTCGTTGCGCATGCGTGTGAGTCGATTACTGCAACGGCTAACTGTTGACAAAGACTTTTATTATTGGCAGGCAGCAGAAAACGGCAGGAAAAACACACGACAAAACAGAAATATAGTATACTACATATATCGTGCCGCAAAACAAAGAAAAATGCATTGAACGCGCACGCATACCGGGCAAATTATATGGAGGAACCCAAAGACCTGGCCAAGGAGCACTTGCGTCATCTAAATCAAAGCATTGTGGCATTTATCATTTCAATTGGAGTGTTTTGGAGTGCCACTTTCGGGTTTGTGCTTCGAGTCTTTCGATTTGCCAAACGCACAGCTTGAAAATTCTGACTCCGAAACAATTTACTTTTCAAATGGAATTCATTATGAAATGCACTTATCTATCAATTTGAAGCGTTTTCTTTGGCCTGTTACCAGCCAAGTCCGAGCTGGCGTGTTTTAATTTAAGCAAAGCCAAGGCAGGCAAAAAGAGCCACATATTAAATCACGAAAAGCGCGAACAAATCAAGTAAAGAGGCCTGAAAACTGAGTGTGCTCGACAGTGCGATACCTGGCAGCAAAAGCTTGACTAGGAGGAGAAGAGCATATCGATATAGCTTGGCTGGATCGATATTTCAGGTGAAGGTCGATATATAAATCGATGTTTTAACATGCAAACTATAAGTAATAAAACTATATTTGCTTTGATAAATCGAACTGTGACAAAAAACAGCCTAAACATAGTTTAATTTAGGATTCTTGGAAGAAAATTAAATACGATAATTAGCAGGCTTTGGAAATTTGTGTATTATGAATGCTTTCATTGTTATCGATACTTTTTCTATATTATCGGAAAAAATCTATATTTTAAAGCTACTTGTAATATTTTTCAGTGTTTCAAATTTCAACATATTAAAGGTGATATTTTTTCGAAATGTCGTAATAATATAAATCATAACATAAAATGTAACATATTTCAATAATTGTAACTTAAAATTAAAAGCGACATTTCTAGATATTTAAATTATCGATAGGTCACACTTTACTGTATTTTCGATATGCTGTTTTTATAAATATATAATATTGAACTTTTCCCCTCGGAATATTAGTGAATAGTTCCTCTCCGCTACTTCAGTCGATGTGCAACAAATATTACAAAAATATAGAAATATAGAATATAGAATCCAACTAAAAATATAGTATTATATTTATAATATTACAAGTCTCCCCTTGTCTGGTATTAAGCTATAAGACCCTATGGCCAACGGGTATAATAATAACACCATCAGCATAATCACCAACCACCGAAAACGAAACTGTTGGATGCCCAAATGACGATGATTGCATTGATGATGATGATGCGCGTGCCATGGCGCCATTTAGTGCAAATTTGTCGATGCTTCCGGCCACAAAAAAAGAAGAAAAATAATAAAACGAGTAGAAAAAAAAAAAACGCAAGATAAAAAACAATTTTGCTGGCCCACCTGCCGCCGAAAAGAGTGTTGCTTGTTGCTCGTTGCTCGTTGCTACTGCAGTAGCAAGTGGCAACATCAACAGACAGACATTCACTTTGGCTGCCTTCGCAGTTCGAATTGAATGCCGAAAAAAAAGAAAAGCGCATCATAATTTCCGCGCGGGAAACTCTGGGGAAAACTCTGGGCGATGCGAGCGGGTGAAAGATGAGTCGGCGGTTTTTATGGTCCCGCTGCTGCTCGTTGGATGGATGGCTGGCTGGTGGCCTGTCTTCACCTCGGCCCATCTATCAATTTGAATGCAATTCGAGCGGCCCACTCGATCCGGACCCAAGTCGAGTTTGAGTTCGAGTAATTTGCATGATGTGGCTGCCGCTGCAAAAGTTGTTGGCAATTAAGGCGTTTTTTTTTTAGTTTAGTTTTGCTTTTATTTTCTGGTCCGGAAACCGTGCCCAAAAGATCGTGTACAGTTAGAACGGACGGCGAGGCGAACGACGACTAGCGATAATTATTGTTAATAAATATTAGCTGCCAAAAGTGCAATAAACCAGACGAACGACCAGCGACAAATGCAAAGCAGCAACCCAAAGGGGCGTGGCTCCCAGGGGGATTTGGTTGGGGGGACAGGAGGCACGGCGACAAGTCTGGTTGTTCTAACAATGTAGCAAGTTAATTGCAAACGTAGCATGCAATATGCAATATGAATGTGTGCTTTAAAAAATACACACTTTGAGGAATAAGACTATACCTTCTACTTAACAGAGCTCTACTATTTACGGAAATCTTTGTATGGTTTTAAATATGAGCAGACAACTCAAGTTCTTAAAAACAAGTTACATAAAAGTGAAATAATAACTAAGGTTTTTGCATTATTAAGAAATATTCATAACTTATTAAAGCTATCAATTTTGTGGTTAAATATATAATTAAATATTAAATTAATTGACAACGAATATGAACAAAAAAAACATAAATATTTAAATTAAGAATACAACCCTGCAAACCCTGCTAAACTTTTAAGAATATTAATTAAAAGTTTAATATTAGAATAAATATTTTGTAGCCTAAACATAAATATCAAACAACAATTTGAATAAAACACATATAGATTTGAGTATTTGTAAAGAATATTTATAGTTTATTAAAGCCTCCAGTTGTGTTATTAACTAGATAGTTAATTGATAATAAATATTGCAAGAAACAATAACTATTTTCCCTAAGAATGCAAGCCTGCTTTATTATTGAGTTTTTTGGCAGACTTTGGTGGCAAGAGTTTTACAATTTTACATTTATATTTTTAATAATTTCCCAAATCGGCTCTTATTCAATTTAAGATCAATTATTAAGGCTGAGGCCCAGTGTGCTGTATTGCCACAACCAATCTCTAAAGTCTAAACTAGCATGCAACAATTTGGAAGTTTTCAGTATGAAAAGAAAAAAACAAAAAAAAAGAACAGTGAATAAACTAAGTAACACCAATTATAGCACTTAACCCACAGCAGATTTCGTAATAGTTTAATAACAAATTTTCAAGCTGACGACCGACCGGCCGATCGATCGATCGATCGATCCAATATCGATCGACTCTTGGCCCGACCTGAGACTGAAATTGAATTTAATTAGAGCTGAGAGTTCTCTATGACAAAATGATTAATTAAACTCAATTTGAGACGCCCACTGGGGGCCCACATAGATAGGGGAAGGCATATGGGACCCCGAGATGCCGATGCCGGGCTACTTATGGGATCGGATCGGACCAAGTGTCGTTGCTAATGATCGTGGAAGCTGGCGACATGCCGGAGCCCGCTAAATTGCTGTTAATTCCTGGCTATAATTCAAGCCAAGCGCCTCATAAACAAACAACTTTGTTAACAACCAACTGCCCCGCTATCAGTTGCAAGTGTTGAAGTCATAAATCTGCATAATCACAGACATATTTTCCAGACTGAAAGTGCGTTAGTTTGCCTCGATCTGTGTGGGCTGTGCATTCGGTGTTAATTTTACGATCTGTCACTGGTTGACGCTGCGAAGTAGCATTCAAAATCATTCCATTAGAATGGATATTATTAAGGAACTCTTTGAAAATAAGACAACAATTTAGATATCATGGAAAATATATCTCAGATCTGTTCTCACGTCCTGAAATTCCTCACATTCTTTATTCTTCTTTATTCAGCGTTTCAAAGAAGGTTTTTGTTTTACAGAGTGAGACGGGTCAGGGCTTACGAGGCATTGCAGGACTTACTCCTTTTTACAGGGTATACTCCTCCTAGGAGAGTGTTCTTTTCATTAAAAGTTGTACTTCTTCCTACATCTCCAATTGCAATTTGTGGCCACAATTGCTTTTCCTGTGATTTTACGAATTAATTGGTTTTTTGGTCATAACTGGCCGTAAACTTAACCGATTTCTTCTTGGTGTTTATAGGAGAACATTTCTGCATTAAAAACACGATAGATAATTTTTGGCCAATTTATGATAATTTTTTTATGGGTAAATTGTTGGTTTCAAAATCCCTAACACCTTAAAGGGTTTTTTGGTCATAACTGGCCCTAAAATCAACCGATTTCAGTCTGGTTTGGTTTTACAGGAGAACATTTCTGCATTAAAAACTCGATAACTAATTTTTGGTCAAGTTTTGAACAAAAAAAAAATTATGATGTAACCCCTTTAATTTTTTCAAACATTTTTTCAAATTTTAAATCCGTCCTCAAAGGTAAGACTATAGTCGATCAGCAAAATTAATTTTGCATGAGGAACCAAAGGAAATTCAGAATGGCAAATGCTGGAATTTTTGTGTATGTTAAAAAGAAATTGTTGTGTTGCCTCATAAATTTATTTGTGGCAAAAAAGGCAAATATCCAGAGTTTCCAAACCTCTGCTCACCCTTTCTCCTGTAACCCCTGCAAGTGACCTCCATAACTTGATTCTAGAGTTAATGCCATTCGCCCCTTGCCGGGTTTCACACTGCCGTGCGAATCGAGGATTTCTCCGCTCTCTCTCCTTCCCTGTGGGGCAGCACTTTTACCCGACATTGTCATTAGCGGACGGCGGACAATTGACACTCGGAGAACTGGAAAACTGTATGAAACTGTGGCACATGTGAATAGATCGAGGGTCACGCCCACCCGACGGTGCGCACGCCTTGGGAAAGTTGGCTCTTTGTTAGATGTTTGTTTTAGTGCCTCGACTCTTGCCCCTCTTTCACTCGGTGCACCATGGAAACCGAGAGCTGACAACTGGAGCTGGCCATTAGACCCACTGTGTTGGGTCTTTGTCTCATATTATGTCTCATGTTTTATGGTTCATTAACGCTGCAGCGCCTCAATTAAACCGAATTAGTAAAAGCGAGTGGCAATTGTGAGGTGGTACTTTGTCCGTAAGAC
>VNJV01015656.1:0-16135 GCA_008042635.1 Drosophila nikananu | reverse complement strand
CCAGCCTTTTGACCAAAAGCGCTCAATGCAAAACTGGCTGCAGTGCAGCCGTTCGATTGTGCATAAATCAAATGAAAACCACTTTTGCATCAGACTTTGATTGCATACACACGGGGAGAAAATTTTGCTTGTTTTTAATTATATATAATCTGTATTTTATTTAGATTATATATAGATATGTGTGCTTCTTGAATCAAAATAGGGTAAATCTATAGTAGATTTATAGAAAAATATTCCATTTACTATATAAAAGCCGCTTGACTGATCGACTTTTCTCTGTGCAGGACTTTGTGCGTTGGCTCTTGCCGAACAAGCCGACTGCCTTGACTTTCTTAGTCGCGATTCGAGTGCTCTTATCCACGGAGGCTGAGCATCCCCCAGTGATCCGTTCCCAGCCCCAAATACATAGCCATCCCACATGACGAGCCACGGGCCACGTGAGCAGCAGACATTTCAGCCTTTCACCTGGCCAAAGATTCCCCAAAATAGCTGCAACAATTACCAAACATTCAATAACTCGTAATGACTGTACGATGTCTGGCAATTGGCACATCGTCTTGGATCATCATCATCGCCATCAACCATCAATTTGAGTGCGAATGTTGCAAGCGCGGGTAAAAAATAAGCACAAATAATAAAACACATGAGCACTCCACTTGGCCTGCCTACAAATGAGCCAAGTGATTATTCGGGTTCGACTCCGAGCCGAGCCTGGCTGGCATTCGAGTGTTGCGTTGCCCAGCATACCGACATTCAGCTTACTTGGGCTTTATTTAAATAGTTTTTCCGAAACTATGAAAAGCAGCCGAAAATATATGTAACTGCCGGTTGCATCTGTAACTCTTGCTGGCTGCTGCCGCTGGCTGTTACTGTTCAATTTGCTCTGCCGGCTCACAGTTTTGCCATCCGTTGCCACATCACTTCTGACGAGTGCGCATACAAATCACAGCCGGCACGGCACTGCTCGCCATTTGGGTTACCAGGGCTCTCACGATCCCGATCGGCGCCGCTTTCTGGGTCGAGTCCGTAGCTGTAAATCTGTATCAGTATCCGTATCCGTATCTGATCCATCTGCAGCGAGTTGCGTCGACAGGCGCTGCATTTCAATTAGCAATCTGCGTAGCGGGTTCTCTGATAAGCGGGCGTGGCGACGCATCGCCTTGATCCCAGAGCGTTTCGCTTTTGGTTCTCACGCTCGTGGGCGGGCTTACTCAGAGGGCACTGAGAAAAATTATGGATTAAATAGCAAGACTACTAACAATGTTCAAATATAAGTATCAGTTTGATGAACAATCTAAAGAAGAACCCACTAGGGCAATGGATAACATCTTTTACAGAGTACTAATTAGCTTCAACATTTCTCCTTTACATCTGCATAAATATCTTCAGATTCTTTACAATTTAAAAATATATAAACACCATTTCTATTCGCTTATTAGGTCTCATTAAACTTTAAAAATATTGTTGTATGTATTGTGCCTTGATATGATTTCAGTGACTTATAATTATTACAAACAAGGTATTTTTCTTTTTGTTGATCACACAGAAGCCACATATTTTGATTACAATGATTCCCCATTCTTGTCCAGTTTCGTATGGGAAGTATTTCATGTGGGCCTTAGAGTTTCGTTTTGTCATAGTTATTTGTTACACTTTCTCGACCCGTGACTCAGCAAATAAATAAATACAAAATAAATAAAAGATTTTCACCGAACGGAAGACCATGCTCGAGCACTTTTCGGGGGCCCGAACATCGCAGGTGGTGATCACGTAGTGGTACCTTCAAATGAATCTAAATGGGAGGTCCATTCATAAAGAGGGGCACGCTCAACCACTCTACTCAATCAAACCATCGCCGTCCTCTTCGATCATGATCCCTGCTCGTTCAGCTTTCTTTTGTTATAACATCAATCAGCGATGTTCGCGAAATCGAAGCGACCTCCGGCCGGGGTGCAAAAAAAATATCTAATTAAAAAAAATATATAACGAAAATAGAAAAATAGAAAACCGATTCAAGAGGTTGTTGTGGGCAGGCATGACGTGAATTTGAAAGTGAAATGATTTCGAGCAATTTACGTTAATGTAGCGCATTAATGGCGCATCATCGGCAGCATCCGAGGGAAGGAGATCTTTGGGCCAAAAGTGAATGTTGACCAGCATTCACTTCAAGAAATCGAGCAGTTGCCAAATGAATATGTACCCGAAATACATATATCCATCACTGCAAGGCCTCCGCCAAATGATTTGTTTCCTCGTCTTCTTTTTTGGGGGCAAGGGATGGTCGGAGTGCGAGTAATTGTGGCAGACACATCAGCCAGACATTTGCCCAAAAAAGGGGAAAACAACGGCAATATGCTACCACAAGTCATGGCTTTTGGCTGCCTCTTGTCTGTTGAACCTTGTAAGGCGGTTTATGTAATGGTAACGAAGCCATAGCCACAGACTTTGCCTCCAGCTGCCTTTTTTTATATTCAACCAAACAAAGGCCCCGAACACTGATCGATATAAACGCCGGCCAATTTCTATGACTCTTAAAGTCTCCACGATTTTCTACATTGCAAACAAAGCGCTGTTGCTAATTATGAATATATGAACAATGAAAACAATAAGAGGGTATTTGGGTACATTTCTTAAATCCGAAATGGAAGAAGTTAATAAGCAAAAACCATAGATTTTTTTGAATATTTCCTTTCAAACATAAGTAATAATTATGTAAGTTATGCTAGAAATATCCTATATTTAAATGTAAAAACAAAGAAATTATATGGATACAATCAAACATGACTACGTAAATGATATAAATTATCCTTGGAAATATCCTATCTTTAAATTTAAACTTACGAAATTTTTGTTATTTTGGCTTACTGAACTTCAACTGTGGTAGTTCCGATCCTCATTAATACGCAGCACAATGTGGCTGTTTATCGCCAGGTCTTGATCTCGTGCTCGATTTCGATACTGAGTGTTCGACTTGGGATCGCAATCTTTGAATGCACCTCACAGGCCGCTTTCCAATTTGGCACTAACGCCCTGCCACGATTGTCTGATTTATATGCGGCATGCAAATGGAGTGAGTCGCAACTGCAGTTGGCGGCGCGAAAAAGTGCTGGCAGCCTTGACACAAATTCGCCAGGAGAGCGGCAGTCACCGTCATTTCTCTCGCCTGCTGCCTGCCGGCTTGCCCGCAATTATGTCTGCATTTTATTTTATAACATTTCGCGAAGAGCAGAGGCTGGGGAGACCGGATTTGTGGCAAGTCACGAGGCAGATGTGGCCTGCGAGGAGCCAGGAAATCAACAGGTTGCTCCGTTTCTGGTCTTCTACATTTAAGGAGAAAGTAAAACTCTGCCTGCAGCCGGGCCATGATCGCCATGATCGATTTCGGCTGGCAACTGGTTGAACGTGAAGTTCAACATCCACTTACACATCCACACGTCCGCGCCATTGTGCAACGCGATTTGAACTTCGCATCAAATGTTAATGACCCCGTTTGGCCATAACTGAAGTCCAAACGAAAAAGAGCTGAGGCTGTTCTTGGTCATAACCATGTTTTATGGGTCTTTGGAAAACAAATCAGCGAACGAGGCAACCCAGCAACCAGCGGACAATTAGCAGGCACTCGCTAAGTTTTTATTTTATGCTCATTGCAGTGCTGCCCCTCGTACACGGCTCTTGGCCAGGCTGGGCGAGGTGTGAGCTGCTGCCGGCCAACAACCGTTAGGCGATAGAACTCGCCGGGAAGTTATGGCCATGTCCCGGAGGCCATGACAAATCACCTGGACACGCCCCACGCCGTCTAAGCCTGATTAAAACGAGGGCTAGCGACACAGCCTTCGTAGCCAAAGCGGATAAGCTCCAGCTCGATTGCCTTGCAAATATCAATAGGTTTGCACTTGCAAAAAGATTAATATTTTGTAATAATCAAAGTCGTGTTATTTTTAATCCAAATACGATGATTGTGACAGCTTGATTGAAAAGATCCCATTGGATGTGTATAAAATTCACAAAATTTCCTTGAAATGCAATAACTAAAATTAGATGTCCTTCGATTTTTGATTTAGCAATTCTTATTAAAGATTAATTTTTATTTAATAAAACACCACATCGATTGTTACAAAATATGATCATTTTTGCAAGCTGTGAATACACTGCCTAAAAATGTATTATTAAAAACGGCAATATTTTGAATATTAATTAAGCAGAAGAATAATTTCAGTTATAAATTTACGTTAAGAAATATCCTTAGGCATTTGCAAATATTCATTTTAAAAATACTTGTCTTATGAATTATTTGAATCAATTATAGAAAAAGATTTTGTTTAGCTTTAAAGTACCCGATCTTTCACCTCTGCCCTAATTGCTAGTTAAATCGAAACCGAAAACTCCAGCTGAGCTCTATTTTTAAGCCCGCATTGGAGGTGCGATTTCGTACGCTTTTTCGGCGGAAGCTGAGATGGCCAAGAGCGTGACCTATACGCTCATTAATTTTGTGGCTCTTGGCGATGATTTGTTCATCATTACGAGCTGGGAATGGCGCGTGGATGGGCAGATAGAAAGTGGCAGGAAGCCATTAGCATGGGAAGTTGTCGGACAAGCAAAAAAAGCTAACCAACTCGCAGCACAGGTTGGCCTGAATATAAATGAACAAATCAAAACACATATATGGCGCAATGCCGTTTAATCATTCGACGTAAATCCCCCGGAATGCCGCACACACCGAACGAAACTTTCTGTGCCAACGACATCAGAACTTTCCAGCCAAAGAAAACAAACACACACATTAAAGAACAGAGCGGGAATGTGGGAGAAATGCTAACAGAAAGCCGTCATAACCGGGCGGCGGGCACGTAAAAATTACATAAAAACGATGAAGATTATGGCTAGAACCAGTCGCCAAGTTGGTCTAGACATTTTTGAGACGATTAGCCCGATCACTTGCCACACACAGGAAATTAACTGGAAATATGTGTACCAAAACCGAGAGTACGGCTCATTAAGAAATAGCCAACGTTCGTACATACCTTAAGATCATTTTGTTGACGTTGCACGTTGCCACTTGGCCGTTGGCCGTCGTTGCTGTTAATGACTTCTTTAAATGCGTTTTCTGGTGCTTATAAGGCTCGCTTTGGCTCGTTTTTATTATTTGGCGAGCCAAGAGCTGTGAATTAATCCAATTATGGCCGCGATGCGACGACTTCTGCGTTAAGTTGGCCTTAATTAATTTTGGACTGGCGCGAAGAGTTCACCGAGTTCGTTGCCAGAGTCTTTTGTTTTTTCTGCCAGAATGCGACAATGCCACAATTATCGAGCACCTGTCGTTGCTGCGGGCCACTATTACAATCGGGCTTCGTTTCACCCTTTTGTCACTACACTTGCTTTCCTGCACACTCGCACACAATGCCGCACACACTTGATATGCACTGGGTGTTGGGGTTACCGTTAGCCGTCGGCGCCTCTGAGTCGCTATTTTCCGCCTGCACAACCGCCACGGAGAGTGTCCAACAATTAACTGAGCTCCGCCAGCCGATGCTGCCACAGAAAAACCAAAAAAAAAGAAGCAAACAAACGGAGCCGGCCCGCCAAGCAGCGCTGCCGGCGGCAGCGTTGGCTTCGGTTATCAGCTGCCAAGTGCCGGCGGCGGCAGCAACAAAAAACAAATAAATACAAACAAAAAATAAGAAGAACAAAAAACAGACGCCCAAGCCGAAGACTGAAGCTTGGCTTAGCTCGAGTCGAATCGAAGCAGCGACATCGTTTTTGAGTGAAAGTTGGAGTGAAACCGAGTCGGGTTGCGTGCGTTTTGTTGTGTGGTGAAGTCGTCGACTGCGAGTGGTGAAGTTTGTAGGGTGCAGTTCGTCGCTTAAGTCTTTTGATTTTTCGGTTTTTGGTACGGATCACTATGCCATTAGCTTATTTAATCAAAGTGCCTATAACTATTTATCCAACTCTGTAAATAATTAACAAGACAGACTGAATTAATGAATGTAATTAACTGAAATCAATTATTTGTTTGGACCTATTTTCTAACATTTAGTATTACAGTATTATTAGTATTTAGTATTATATTTAAATAGTTAAATTAAACAAAGTTAAATAAAAACATATGTATAGGTGTATTGTACTATCGCAGATTGAGTAATTTGATATCCAGTCTACCGGCTGACATTTTGAAACAAAAGGTTGGTAAACAAATAATTTTGCTTCTCAATTAAAAAATATAATAAAATATGCAAAGTACAATTTATGGCAAAAGGCAAATCTTTGCAAGAAAAAAACACATTAAGTTCAACGTTCTTGCGGGTACATGAAATATAATAAAAATGTAGAATTAAATAATAAATAAGATTGTGCGACTTTAGTTTATTAATGAATGGATTCCTGTGATTAACAAGCCTACTAAAGATATATTTTATTATATTTCCAGGAATTAGGAATAATAAATGTACGTTATGGAGACTAATTATAACTTAACAAGGTTTCTGTTTAATTATATTATTTTATATTCCGCATACCCCCAGTGACTTCTGCAACTAAAGACTCAATAGTTATTATTTAGTGACGGCTGGGCCCAACTCAACCAACTCCTACATCGCTATCAGCAATCATCTCTGCCCATGTACAAATAAAATCTCAATCTGCTGTCGGATCTTTTAGCACTCGTATTTTTTCAATTTGCCAAGCCGGGCTGCACCTCCGGCAGACCAATATCACTTAGAGCCTCGTCCGAGCTGCGGCATATCAGTTGGAGCCAATTAATTTAATTTGTCAAACCGCACATACAAATCGGGCGGGCAAGCCTTCGGCATAACTCAAAATTCGGCGGGAGGCTACAATAAACTACAGCAAAGGGGGCCTAATAATAATGAGCGTAGACCAAGAGTGCGGCCAGAAAACGTCAAAATGCAAGGCAGTTGAAATTAATTTGGCCTAAGCAGCGCCAAATAGATTTGGCTGTTTCTTGCGGTGAAGCTGGCTGGGCTCAGTCGAATCCATATCGATTTTGTGGCCTTTGGCTTGGGGCTTTGTTGCATTTGACAATTGCTTTGCATGAACGCACGAATGTTGTGCAACATTTTTGGACCACAGCAGCGGCAGCAGTGTCAGTAATAAAAACAGCAACAACGGCGGTATTAACAATGTACCACGCATTTTTTGAAAAGTTGTTCGTGCCACGTTTTTGTTCTTTTTACTTAACTCAATTTTTGTTCGGGGTTGACGTTGGCTTTTTGTTGTTGTTTTAAGCATTAAACGCCGAAATTTTTTATTATCGACCCGGTTTGACTGCCTCGACTGCCCGGCTCCTTTTTCTCTAATTTAAACTTAGTTTTTTTTTCCTTTTCAATTTTTGCTTTTTTAAACATGCTATTAATTTTTAATGGCGTGTGACATTTTTGTTTACGCATAGCCTCAATGTAGAGCAAAACATTAGCATGTCTGCGGTATTAGTTTACCATTTTTCTTGCTGCCATTGAGCCATTTGACGGAGTCTTAATTGATATTTATAGCCGGGCGATAGCCATGTGCATCATAATAGAGGCATGAAGTCGTGTAGTCGACAAAAAGCTCATTACTTCGGCTCACCAGAATTGTAAACGCACTTGCACTTGGAGAAAAAACTATATATTTAAATTCTTTTTATATTTAAATGGAAATAAAATAAATAACAATTTACTGAGCGTTATTCAATCAATTTTAAACCAATGTGGTTTCCTTTTTTATTTTAACCAAAATACATATCATGGTTAAGTATTTTAATTCCTTATTTTAGAGAAGTTAAAATTCTCCTAAATACTTTACTTTTAAAGTAACTTTTATTCACCAATATATTTTGTATAATTATTTCTTTATCTTGAAGTTTCTTACCATTTTTCTGTGGTTTTTATTCACTCCATTAGGTTAACCCTACTTCAAGGTATGTACATTTCAATTTTGTGTGTACAATTCGGACATTTGATTAGCCTCACCTCGCCATGGTCGCTGGGGCCCGAAATGGTCTATCCAATCCGGCACATAAAATCCAATTTAATTAAGTTAGACTCTCGGATTGAGATTGAGACGCAGTCGGAGGATCGAGATGCAGACCGAGACCGGAGTTGACTGAGATGGAGATGGAGACCCACAGCAGCAGCTGCCACGGCGGACAACCTTGCCGGCATTCTTTACGTGTTCAAGATTTTTACCAACGCACTGCATTTAGGATTGCAGTTGTTGTTGCTGCTGCGTTCACTTTTCAAATGCTTACGAAATGTCAATATTCGGCACAAAGTTATTTGTTATTTGATCGACGCGATTGAGCAATTGTTGATATACAATTTTGTGTGTGTGTTTGTGGCTTTTATCCATTTTGTTCTTTTTGTGTAACGGTTCTCGCATTGATTTGTAGCTAATTGTGTACGAAAATGTAATTAAAATTAAAACGAGTAACTGGAAACCCACAACGCTTGCATGTCAGCCCAACAAACGAAAAATAAATAAATAAAAAGTGTTAACACCCTGATCGCACAGCTGGTGACAACACAGCGAATGAGTCATGAATGCAGGGGAATGGAGTTCGAATGGGTTGCAAATGAATACTAACTACCTCCAGATAAAAATAATTATAGACGGTGGACTGAAATTTAACTCAATTGGTTCACACACTTTGCTACACTTTCCAAATTATAGAAATCGCCAAAATGATAAACTCTTTCACAATTTTACGTAATTTCATTAAATGTTACCACCATGATTTCGCACTTTTTATTATTATTGCTTGCCGGCTATCAAAGCAATTGGTTTCGCGATTTCTTGAACAATCATAAGCCTAATTTGCTGTCATTGTTATGGATAATAAACTGACCCTGAGCCATATAAGGCAAGGTTATCCATTATTAAGCTCTCTTCTCGAAAGAGCCTATATTTTTGCCAACCTATTTTGGAAAATGGCCAACTTCCTGGGACCCCAGCTATGGGTGTCTACTTTTGGCAAGCCTAATAGCCGGCCTGATTAGGTCTTCTATATGCCAATTAAACCGATGGCTGCGAGTAATGTTAGTTAAGCCATAATTGTATGAAAAGGGGCTTCTTGGAGCTAAGAAAAATCTTTGTTTTTTCTTAAGCTAACTCTTAAATGCGCTTGTAACTGATACTTGTAACTGCAAAATGCTGATTTGTGCTTGTAATAAAAACCATTAATCCACTTACGAAAACCAGATCTGTAATGTTATTTCATAATTTGGTAATAGCAGAATTGAAATTTAAAAAAAATTCCTAATGAGTTCAAATTGGAAGTCACTCACCGCAAAGGTATGATAACAGGATTGATCGGGGAAACCCAAATGTAGTGTAACTTAAGTTCACGCGTGGCTCCAGCGTAATTACAGGCGTAATTTTGTTCTCGCAAAGTTTACGAAGTAATTAAATATTTAATTCTGGACTAATATATAAAAGCAAAAATTTGCTCAAGGGGAACATCAGTTGAAACTCATTCAGCATCCGAGCACTAAATTGTTCAATTTTAAATTATAAAATAATGGCATTCCGGTACATCTTTGTGATAAGTGCCCTGGTGGTCTTGACCCAAGGATCTCATCTGTCCTCTGTGGATCAGGAATCGGAGGCTGGACTTCATAGCTCTGGAGGTGTGTCTTCTGGGGCCTCTGTTGCCGGTATCCCACGAGGACATCCTGCTGCACCGCAGCAGCAGCGTCCCGCCTCTAGTCATGGGGGTTCCTATGGACCTGCGGGAGGATCCCAGCGCCCTCGTCCCCATGGAGGTTCTGCTCGGCGTCAGTCTGGTGGATACAATCGGCCATCGGGAGGAGCCAACCGTCCTGCTGGTGGAGCCCATTCAGGCCGTCCAATTGCTGGTGGAGCTGGTCAGGGAAATCCTCACCAGAATCGCAATCGCAACCAGAAGCCATACTAAAAAATCCGTCAACACAATCCCAACCACTCTGTTTTTGATATTACCTTGTTTTTCGCATAAATTTACTTTTTGTTTCCGTGATATAATAAAATTTGTTATATAATTTGAAATGGTATTATTTTCTTGCGGAAAATGAGAGCCGGGAACCTTTTAATTCCCAAAATCGTATTCATATAGACATATAAAGTACAGACAAGGTGTGCAATTTTAACGGCAATTGCACCTTTGATGAACCTGTTAATATGCCAATTAGAGTTGTTACCACAAGTAACGCAATCAACCGAGAGCACTTTATGTATTAAACATTTATTGAATTGTTGGCCCAAAGCGTATTGCCAGCTCAGACTACTAAGTGAATTGGTAAAAATTAAAGCCATTTTGGGACCAGCGTTTAAATCGTATTCAGTTTTTGTCTTTATTTGACAAATTTTATTTTAGAAGGTAACTAACATTTTTATATTAAAGCGTTTGTAAAACAAACAAGAATTGGAAGTCGATCATAACACCGAATTAACCGAAGCCCTTACTCCCAACTTCTTTAATAATAGTATAATGCAAACAGAAATAAGTTAGGTCTTGGATTCACTATAGGCATACAAACATTATTTATTGCAAACACTTATACATTTTTATTTCTTACTCATTATTTGTATTGCGTTGAAATTTTTATAGAATTGGGAAAGCTTTCTGAATATGATTGCGATTCTTGTGTGAGTAGCCTGCTCCACCTGCTAATGGACGACTGTGGGATCCGCCAAATAGTCTATGCGATGCAGGTGCTGCTGGATGAGGACCTGCCTTGGAGCGAGGTGCTGTTGCTGTGCCGGGGCGAGGAGCTGTGCCAGGGCGAGGACCTGGATTCGCTCCCCCGCCACGATAACCACCAGCAGATGATTGAGTTTGAGGGGCAGGACGTACTTCGGGAAACCTAATAGGCGCGCCCGATGTAACACCGCCAATCTGGTGGGCTTCCGGTTCAATTGGCAAAATGTGAGACCCTTGGGCTAGGACGAACAAGGCACTTAAACTGACGATGAAGCGCGCAGCCATATTTTATTTATATGTGTTAGATAAAGGATTTTAATTGAATGATGCAACCTTTGTAAGAAACCAGGCTTTTTATACAAATATTTAAACCAGAGAGACGGGAAAATAGAACAATTAGCTGAAACAAATATCGACTTAATTGCTTAAAATATTCTTAATTCTGCCTCATAAATCAAGTTTATTGGGAGTTTCCACTTTGAAATTATTATCAAGTTACGCATTTTGGCTTTTAAACTGTTTTAAATGGTTAAATAATAACACACGATACAAAATTATATGAGTGTGCTTACATATTTCAAATATTTATTTATTTATTTTTGTAATGCATATTATTGTGTTAACATAATGTTTAACTGGACAATTTTTCATCACTTCTAATTCTCTTTTTTTTTTGATTTTACGGAATATGTTTGTTTTAAGTTTCCAATTCGAATTGTTTCAGGCTAAAAGGGTCTCTGGTTGTGGTTGTGGCCCTGATGGCGGTGCGAATGACCAGCCCCTCGGTGGGAATTGCGGATAGGAGCGATTGGAACTGCAACTGGAACTGGAACGACCACAGCCACGGGCGATGGCTGATGACGATGAACTCCATGCACTGGAAAAGGATGTGGGCCACGGTTTTGAGTCGGACGATTGGGCTGGGGCCGTGCTTGGTTTCCTGACGAAACGACGACAACAGGAACTGCAGACTGGACGACAACCAACCCATCCTGTTCACCTCGCCTGATAGTCGAAGCGTTAGCCAGGACAAGGATGGCACTGAAGGCTATAGTGAGTCGTAACGCCATTTTGCTGCGAATATTCAAGCTTGACTGATAAATTAAACCGAGAAAGTTATTGTTTTTATAGTCGAAGCTTAGGCTAAACAATTTCAAAATTAACACTATCAACCAAAATTTTGATATACGAAGTTATTTTTAATGTATACATTATTAAAAATAACTTTGTATATCTTAATCTTAATCTTATAAGGGACTTCGCTCTCCAAAATTTTCATTTGTGCTTAGTTCACTCCTTAGCACGTGGCAAATGAAAAAGCAGAGAAGCAGAAAGAAAGTTGAACAACAAATTAAATTCTGTAAAAATATTAAATTAATAAATTATGTAACAGTTTTTCTCTTTCTTCTTATTTTGTATTGAGTGATTAAGCCATTAGTCTTTGAAATAAATAAATCCTGAGGAAATGCCTTACTAAATTAGTAATTCAAATAAATTCATATTAAACAAGAAAGTAAGCTAATTTCGGCACGCCGATCCATAGCTAGATCGACTCGGCTGTTGATGCTTATTATACCCAGCAAAGGTATAAAAATGTTCAATTTCGCCGTGTTTCAAAATTTTTTTTATTATTATTGTATCAGATTTTCGAATTTAAATTTACTCAAATAAGATGATTTTATTTTATAAAGCTTCAATTGAAACGATCGTTAAATGTTGTCAAAAGTTATGTATACAAGTTTTAAATAATATTTGTTAGTTTTCCCTGCATTTCAAACAAATTGGTATAGTTCTTTATGATACAATTGTAAGCCGCAATCTTATAGAAACTTTGAAGTGCTTATGTATGCTTCCATTCTTGTTAGTTATATTATAAATTTAAATTTAAAAACTCACAAACAAACTTAAAGTGCCTCATCAAAATAAATGAAATGGGTTAAAATAGGGATCGAGGGTTATTAATTGGTAAGACCTAATGATTAAAGGAGAAATTAAAAAGTAAAAATACAAAATTTAAATAATATGAATACAAATTGTTAGATTAGTAACTATTTTCTCTGTCCATTTTATATATATGATATGATATGATAAAAGTCAAATAAATAAAAACGCTTCTATTTTTAAACCATGCAGTTATATTTGTTAATTAAAAAATTAGTTTTAAATATATAAAAATTAAAAATAAGAAAAATTGATCATTTCAATCAATGAGAAAGGATTTTCTAATACTTTTTGAAACCTAACCCATTTATTCAGACACACAAGTATTTGGTATAAAAGTTTTTTTTTATTGGCAAAGGACAGCGATGTTATTTTGAGGACATAAATAAGATAAATAGTAAAATGGTTTTAGGGTTGATTGTCTACGGTTCCAAGGAATTGTTGATCTAATACGGCTTCTGGCTGCGGGACTGGTGGGGATTTCCGTGCCCAGCGCTGGCAGCGCCAGCAGGAGGATTGGCAGAAGGTCGATTGGCACCGCCATAAGGACGAGTAAGGGATCCACCAGATGATCGACGAGGAGAACCACCATGAGGACGAGGCCTTGCGGCATTCGATCCACTGGATCTGCTCGGACCTCCAACAGAGCCATAGCCAGATGCGGGGCGTTGAGGTTGAGACACAGAGGGATGTCCTTGGGGAGCGCCAGAAACAGGAGCTCCAGACGAAGCTACTCCAGAGCTATGGACACCATCTTCAGATTCCTGCTCCACTGGGGACAGATAAGATCCTTGGGTCAGGACAACCAGAGCACTGATCACAAAGATGTAACGGAAAGCCATTGTGCTGTGTGCTTGATTGAGATTTATTCAGCTTAAACTGATGCTTTCCAAAGGAGACCTGAATGGTTTTTATAGCGAGGAATAAGAAGATTTATTTAAAGGCATGTTTATAACTGAAATGCGAAAAATCACTTAATTCAAACCAACAATTTCTTTGAGGTTTTGGGGTAGTTAACCGTTCAGTACAAACACAATCTTAGTTCACTGACTTCATTAAGTTGAAAGGTTTACGAACTTTGATCTACTTGTAACGTTTTAAAATATTTCAAAATTGTATTAAAATTACAGCGGCTGGCAACTTACAAAAATTTGCGAAAATCCTCATGTCCCCGGGCAAAACAAGCTGAGTTTAAAGATCAAAGTAAGCGATTACATTGAGAACTGGGCTAAACTCACATACATATTAATAATGAGTTACATACCATTAGAGTAAGAGCCTTAATGGTTTAATTATACGATGCAGTATTCCATAAGTATAAAAGTTGAGAAAAATTCAATAGAAAGCATCAGTTGTCTCAAGTGCAATAATCACAAATAAGCAAAGAAAAATGGCATTCCGTTACATTTTTGTCATCAGTGCCATCATCGTCCTGGCTCAAGGATCTAATATTTCTCCAGTGGAACAGGAATCGGAGGTTGGAGTCCACAGCTCTGGAGTGTCATCTGGAGCTGCTGTATCCGGTATTCCACGCGGTCATGGTGCTGGCTCTCAGCCTCAGCGTCCAGCCTCCGGCCATGGTTCCGCTGGAGGATCTCAGCGCCCTCGTCCCCAAGGCGGTTCTGCCCGTAGGCCAGCCGGTGGTGCTTACCGTCCTTCAGGTGGTGCCAGTCGTCCCGCCGGCGGTTCCCACGCAGGTCGTCCAGGACAAGGAAATCCCCACCAGAATCGCAACCAGAAACCTTATTAGAAAGACACTTGAACTGCGCAACGTTTGAACCGCTTTGAAATCCCGACTATTCTTCTCTTCTTCCCTGTAAACGATTTTTACATAGCTGTCTTTTGCAAATTATAACAATTGTTATACAAAACTAAAGCGTTGTTTATTTTTAAATGTGGTAATAATAATTGGCATTCCTTAAGCGAGAGACTCGGGGTCGAAAAACATTAATCTGTCATATATGGGCAGATGTCTTAGATATGAGACAGTTTCCAAACACTTTGCTGCATCGGTGTCTAGGTAAAAGTAAGTATTTGTATCTGGAAAACTTCTATATCTGATGACCTAATGTTTTGGTTAGGCCATGGTTGCTTATAAGCAGAAGAAAAATCATGCTGGTTAGTATTTAACCACTTCAAACTAACAACACTCCCTAAGAATATAAAATGGATTCACAATCAACAGGATTCTCACCTGGAATGATCACTGCGAAAAGGCAGTATTAAGAATTGAGAACATTGGATTATAGTTTTTTTCTGTTGTGACTCAATCAGACAAAAATAAAATAAAGATAGTTTCTAATAGCACTGCATTTTACAAAAAAGTACCCATTTTTTCAAGAAAATGAGAGGTGTTACATTGTCAAATTGGTCAAAAATTAAAAATAGAGTGGTAAATGCAGAAAAGTTCTTCATTAAAAACTAAGAAGAAAAAACAAACCAGACTAAAATCCGTTGAGTTTAAGCCAAGTTACGATAAAAAAAAAACCATTTAAGGTCATTTTTGAGCCAAAAAAGTACCCATTTTTTTCAAGAAATTAAAATTGTAAAAAATTGGTCAAAAATTAGAAATCGACGTTTAAATGCAGAAAAGTTCTCCATTAAAAACTAAGAAGAAACAAGTAAGAAAGCTGCAGTCTTTCGTGAACGACTGCTATAAACCATGTACCAAAATATATCGCCGCTATTGCCTATTGCGACTTTTGCCTATTAGAGAAATGTAAACAAACTCGCTCTTTGCAAAACCACCACCATCTCATGCACTTGCGTGTGCAAGACAGAGACAGAGATAACCCCTCCTCTCTTTTTTGCGCACGTGAGTTAGTTTCTTGCGCTCATCAGTTTTGTTGTTGTTTTTGGGATGCACCTGTTGCTAGCTGCCAAATAGANGTGGGAGGGAAATTTTTAAATCTGAAACAAACTTGATCTGCTTGCAAAACATTCCGACCTACATACCGAATTTGGTGACTCTAGCTCTTATAGTTGCTGAGATCTAGGCGTTTACACAGACGGACAGACGGACAGACGGACAGACAGACATGGCTAGATCGACTCGGCTGTTGATGCTGATCAAGAATATATATACTTTATGGGGTCGGAAATGCTTCCTTCTGCCTGTTACATACATTTGCACGAAATTAATATACCTTTGTACCTACGGTACATGGTATAAAAACAAACCACACTGAAATCCGTTGAGTTTAAGCTAAGTTACGATCAAAAAACCATTAAAGGTGTTAACGATTTTTGCGCCAAAAATGTACCAATTTTTTGTCAAGAAAATAAAATTGTCAAAAATTGACAAACAAATTTGTTTACATACCACATAGAGGATTGATCATTGAAACTAGTATACGAATGCAATATTTTATTAAAATATCCTCTTCATTGACCACAGTAGTAAGAGATAATAAAATACTTTAAGTTAAGTAATTCAAATAACTTTGTAATTGTTTTTTTAATTGTTTTATATTGTATAACATGCTTTAAAATAAAAGTAAATCAAGTGGTTAAGCAGCTTAT